>JAWDGP010002014.1:595000-607500 GCA_033675545.1 Elysia crispata
CCACAGTGACCTGGGGAGAAGAGATTTGGGAAGTGGAGTCAAGCATGGAGAGAACAACAAACTAAAAGCAAAGCATGAATCTTCATTTACTAAGTGTTTTCAAATAAAATAGAAGTATTACCACAAAAGCTTACAGAACAGATATGAAAGCTGTTTTATATCTGAATCATTAAGAAAAAAAAGTTAGGAGGCTTAAAAAGTAAAGACTTTAAGCCTGAAGACAATAACAAACAATAATTGATTTACATAAAAAAGAGGCAATATTTCCTTGCATACCCTAAAGCATATTCATTAAAATAAACATGTACTATTGGCAAGGCGAATGACTGATAGCGTGCAATCAGATATTGTGTGATTTACCCTAACAAAGTCAAACGGTTGTTTAATAGTACAAAGCAAAAATTGGTAAAAGCTTAAAGAAACCAGTTTACCTCTTTTGGTGTTGGGTATGCCGAGGTCTATGGTAGGTATAGTGGCATCTTCTACTTCACTGAAGTATTCTATAATCTCAGCCTCTTTGCCCCAGGTTTGCTTCACGATTGGCACTGCATGACAATAGAAAGGTCTCAAAATGTTGTAAAATAATAACCAGCATAAAATTGAGCTTTCCAAAATTTAAGTCAAATGAAAAGCACATTGAACAATTTATTTTTACAAAAATTTAATACCTAATATTATGCATATAGACCTATTTTCATTTAATCTTTTACCATTATTTTCTTCCTCCTAATTCATGAGGAAAAAACAACAGAAATACATCCTACCATTTTTTATGTGATAGGTCTCCTTCACCGAGATTTGAGACTTATCTGATCTACAAAAAATTACTTTAGATGGAAAAAAAATTTAAAAAAAAAAAGGATATTTATTGGATGATCTCCAAAAGCCTCTAAGAACTGATTGTTACTGACCACTGCAACTTTCTTCTTAACTCTTAAGGGAACAGTATAGAACTGCAGCCATTGAGTGTGTTGTTCTTCCTTACAAACCAGATTCACCCCTTATTATAGTAAACATTTGATCTTTACAACTAGGTTTGATGAGGATGTTCAAATAGAAAAAAGTGCACTGTAACTAGCAGATTTGAGATCTTGAATCTCAAAGTCCTCAATTCTAAGTCTAAGCAATGAAAACATCAATAAAGTAACTCCCTACCTCTCGACTCATGGAACTTAGCACAAGTTTTGACTGCCACCACTATGTCATCTTTCTCTATGGGCTGGCCACACTCGGGGAACCTACTGATCTGGGTTGTCACACACCATGACTCGACACTCTCAAGGCTGGAACAGAACTCCTTAACATGTGTCAGTCGCTGCCCTGAGTCTTCATTCCATATGAACATCGCTAATTCATGCTTTGGATCTATCGAGAAATCTGTCCTCTGTTTTGTTGACTCAAATCTTTCATGCAGACTGGAGTGAAAATAGAAAAAAATTAAGGCATTTGCTTCAGTTTAAATATAATAAATAAGAAAAAATATTAAAAGTAAATTGTTAGTGTGCATCCTCTCCTAAAAATTAATAACAGGGGCTGAGTACAAATTACATTTTCTGTGTGTTGATGAAAGCATGATGGATATATCAAACTAAAACATGATTATTTTCAGTTCATTGATGTCAAATATCAGCTATACCATCTATTTCAACAATTGTAGCCCTTTTTCAAGACTTTTCATTTTGACCATAAATAGTATACTAATTTGTACTAAAATAATACAATTGTTCAAATTTGCTTTAAAATTCATCTCAAAAGAAATTGAAAGTTGAACTTGACAAAAGCTGATCTACTCCAGTTTAAAAAAAATAACAAGAGAATGCTTTTACTCAATTGCAACAAACTAGTAAACACCCAACTTTGCCAGATTTAAAAAGAAGGTGTATATCTTTTTGTCCCAATTAGGACCCAATTAACACAATGACTTGCTCAAATCCTCAACAGGTTTATTTAATAAACCGATGCCATAAACATAACCTCTACTTAATAAATCAACTGTTCTCAAGATATAAGGTCAAATCGTGCTAAGAAATTAAACTGTAACTTAAAGTATTCCTATCTAGCAACATTCCTTAGTTTCATGAATGTAATTCCACCTACTCATGAATGAGGGCATTGCTCAAAACAAGGCCTGCTCTGAAGTCAGGGTAGGCAAACTGGCTTGGATTGTCTGGAAAAGCAAAATGATGGATGATGGTCGTCTCTTGGTCTCTTAGCTCTCTACCAAGGAAATGATTCTGAGGACAGTATGGTTTTTACAATTTAAATATTGTTTTTTGAAACTTGCATTTACAGAAAATATAAATAAATTTTTTTCATGTGCTAAGAGCAAAGCTTGCTTTCTTTCTGCATATACTGGAAACTTTCTGAGAACTGGATATTTCAAAAACTACTACTTTTAACATCAATACAAACTTTGCTGTCACTAGTAAGGATAATGATGACGATTATGTGTGCAGAAGTTACCTGCTATGAGTTCTATGACAAAAATTTTTTTTTCTTACTTGAACTCTCTCTAGGATATAAGCATTTTAGAATCTTAACTGGAGCACAAGGGCCGAATACCAATGCTAATTTTCAGCCCCAGGCAACAAATAAGTGCAATATTATTGTAACATCAAAGGCCCCCATCTTGTCTCAGCATAAGACTGGATAGATAAGATCTGATCCCACATTTAGATAACCAAGCCAATATTCAAGCCTAGGACCTCTGTTTTGTCAGACAAGTGCTCCACTGACTGAGATATCTGGCAACCATCATGGTAAAACCACGAAGATCGTTCTATTAAATGACTAAGTAATATAGCCAACTTTGCTAGAGTAAGGTGCAAGAGTTACAACAACAACTACAAAAATTAATATATTAATCTCACAATCTTTTTTCTATTTCTCTGTCTTATAGCATGTTACCCTTCTTTATAATATTTATCATTACATACTGTTCTTGATCTCTATTTCATAAAACCCCATCAGTTTGTTCTTTTCAACGCTCCTAATATCATTCTCTGACTTTGCCCGTCTGTCTTTCTGTCTCTATCTGCCTCAACCATCTACTTACAGAAATTTTTGGTCTTTGATCACACTCTTTCTGTTTATTTTGCTTTGTATGCCACTCTCCGACCCTCTATCTCTTTAACTGTCTTTTGATCAATTATCCTTCTATTTTACCTTTCTGCATAAAGGGATTGCTTCCCACTCATTCCTCTCCCTCTCCTTTTACTTCTCTCTTTGCAGTATATCCGTTTCTCTATTTATCATTGACTGTTCTTTTTCTTCTATTGTTTCACTTTTACTATTCATCTGTCTGCCTATCTATCTCACTGTCTCAATATCTTTTTCTCTCTCTTTCTCTCACATATGGATGGAAATAAGGGTAACTTCGTGTTTAGGAAAATGCACATTTATGTAAAAGGTTTAGGTAAAAAAGGTCAATTATGGGATTTTCCTGAAACTATTGTGCAAAAAAACAGCTTCTTTAAAACATTGAGGGGACATTTTCATTCTTGCTACTGACAAACAAAATTTTTAAACGAATGCCAAATTTTGTATACAGGTGAAAAGAGAGAGAGGAAAGAAAAAAGGAATGAAAAGAGCAACTACAAAATCAATTATGAATAAAATAAATATGCATGAAATATGGTTCCTAAATGATGAAGATGGCAATAGCAGCAAGGTTGATAAAGAAAATGATAAGGGAAGGTACCTATTATATTACATTTTTGTGCAGTGCCAGTCTTAGAGCAAACAAACCTGAGAAGGGTCAAACTTTTGAAGCAAGGAAACAAGTCCTGTCAAATTAACCCTTGTATCCTCCTCACAAATAAACACCCAAGATATGGGTTGCTCTTCACTGATGTGAACAACACTGGGGAAGGAGACAGAAAAAAAGATCTTTTTCAATTCTTTGGTAACAATTTGATCCACTTGATTAAAAAAAAGTATTAGATATTTTTATATTGTAAGTGTCCATATATTATTCAACTGGGCAAGCTGCATGGCACCAAAACAATGTTTTTTACATTCCCAACATCAAACTTAATTTAATATATATCAAAGAACTCATTATTGTCTTGAAAATCGGTTATCAAAATGAGACTAGATTTCTTGATAAGACCAGAAAAAAGATTTTTTCTTATATTGTGATTTTGTTTTTGAATTAAGTTCCTTCTTTTTAGATTGTTATGAAACAGTTGAAAATATTGATAGGTTATGAGTAAAAATCATTTGAAACCTTGCTATGAAACAATATTCATTTAAAGAGAAACAGCATAAAATTCATAACTATATAAAGTTGCCATGTGTTTAAATGAAGTTCATATTGAGAGACTTACTGCTGAATGAGAGGCAAGACAGCCCAGGCACCTTTCACATCCACAAAGTCACGATGAGTGAACAATAGTTTAGGTTGCTGTGCCTGAGTAGGTATACGACAGTACATAAAAAAGGTAATACTTTAGCAAAATATAAGTTCATGTATCAAAAGTATCTAAAGAGAAAAGAAAAGCAACGTTAAAAACGATGATGGAAATTGCAAATTTTCAAAGAACACAAATCTCGATGAAATAAAAAAGATTTGTACATCGCAAAAAAGTGCTTAAGTTTGCAATTGAATGCTCAAAGATTATTTCTGAGAGAATGATTGATCAAACATTGCAGGGAAATAAGTGATGAAATAAAACTTATACAAAATTTCCTTTTAAAATTAACACATTCTTTGAGCAAACAAAGCAATGAGCCCCAAGTCATTAATAAAACAAGAATTCCATCCCATATTTATTCTTTGTTAACTATTGGGCATGTTCCAATTGAAAGACGAATGAAGTTGGTTTTAATCTATGCCTGGTTATTTAATTTCATGCTAATCACTTATATTGTAAATTTAAGAAAGAAAAAAATACCCCAGGAGAATTTAAAAAAAAATAAAACAATCTCTTTGATGACACATGTGCAACGTAAAAGTTTCTTTTTTAAATACTGATGTAAAAAAAACCCACAGCAATAATGCACAATGTTGCAAAAAACCAAGACCCCGAAAGCAAACAATAGATCCATAATGTGATCTCTAATTTCTTTATTTTCACTGTGGTGCCTTAATAAGGTCTATAATTGGCCTGGAAACACTTGTTTAAAATGCAAGTGAGGATGTTGAAAAAAAAAGTGATGCAATGTAAAAGAATGGGCATTTGCCCAGAACAAAACATACCTTTTCAGTTGACTTAAGCTGCTCATTAAAGGCTATTTTAAAACTGTCGGCTTCTTTCACGTGAAAATCATCATGTTGGGACAGAACTATGAAAAGCACATTCCTGAGCTCTAGATGTGCTGCAAAAAAAAAAAAAAAACACAAAAAACTCATCATATATAAACACTTGTGAAATTTTAATGCAAGATATTCTTTTCCTAATTTTTTGTGCTGCAAGTTCATTTCTGTTCTCAAGCCTGTATAATTTTGTGTATAATCCAGAAAAAAAAATATATTCAATTTTACTATCTTTTTCAGTGAATAAAGTATACAACAGAACACATTACTTTCACAGAGAAACAAATTTTGAGTATTTGAGCTTTTCTGTGCTTTACCTTGGTCAAATTGAGATAATTACATTCAAACTCACATACTTACTGCTTTTCTTTTCCTGTGCATCACTTTGAATACCAAGGCTTGCTCCATGAAGCAAACAGACAACCAAGCCTGTAGAAAAAAAGAACCATCTTCGAAAATTATATTCTTCATATCAAAATACATCTAAGTTCAATTAATTAAAAACTAGATAAAAAGAGCATAAAAAGTGTAGCTTGTGTACCCTTGCATTGCATCATTGATATTATATCCTTTTCGAATAAGAGTAGAATTATAAAGTTGTTAACCTCAATACATATCCCCATCAATTATTTGCCATGTAATTTAGGCAGAATTTACATTTAATTCAAAGATGTAGCAACAGGAAAGAAACATACAAGAGCAAATTAAAGAAAAACTTGATTCTTGAAAAAACTTTAACTACGAAAGTGAAACTTTTTTTTATTAAGAATAATCAACATTGAACGGAGAAAATCATATCAATCAAAAGAAAAAAAAACATTTAAGTTCAATTAAGGAGAACATCAAATCATATCTAAAGTCCTTTTTTCTTATCAATTGAAAGCCTTTTAACTCCTGGAGTATTCCAAAATATAACATATTAATACGTGAATAAACTAGAAAGTAGCAAAGACATATTTTTCACACTTTACAATCACTTACTGAACAGTATATTTGCCTTAAATTTCAAGAAGGCCATGTGCAGATCTTTCTCTTTTTAACAATTTTTCCAACTCTTTTACCAGAGTTTCAAATCAGCTGTTATTTCTTCCTTAAAATAAAAAATAAAAAAGTAAAAATCTTCTGTCAATTCTGAAATCTAAAGCAGGGGGAATGAGCAGCAAAGTGAAAAAGAATAAAATTAGCTTAATCATCAGGGCACATATTTGAATAGCAACCATCTGGGTTTGAACCTCAACAGATGCCAAAATAGGTAATGGTTAAGCAACTAGGAATCATGACCAAGGTATTGCCCGACCCTTTCAGAGTGTCTGTAGATTTAGGACCAAAATATTATCATATCAGGTTTCTTCTTTGAAGACTTCGCTGTATTTAGCCCCTCCCCCCGCCCCCCAACCTCAACCTGATCAGCAACTTACTGCCTTGGGGCATAAGATGCAGATAAGTAGCAAAAAACAATAAAGGTTGAAATAATCTGCCCTCAGTAACAGAACAGACAATAAATCTATATTCTTGAAAAAAAGATTGATAAAACTAAATAAAAACAGTATTAGGATTAGGTCTTATTATATACACAACAATTTTAACCTTTAATATGGGAGTATCTACATAAACTATAGTTATTTCTATAATGATGTAATGATTATCTTGTAATTTGATACCAAACTAAACAAAGTAGTACACAGGCTTATAGCTTTTGGTGACACTGTCATACTTTTAATATCTGTTTGGGTCCAGTTCTTTTCTTAAAATAATGTTACCATCCACAAATAAATGAAAGATGCTCATCTTATGTGGTGCTTTTTAAAGTTAAATAAGTTTGAATTTAATTTTTAAAAATTTTAACCTATTAATATATTGCCTGCTTCTGTCAAAAATTACATTGTGAAGGAAACAACCCGTAATGACAAAACTACTAGATCTAGTATCAATTTGAACAGACTGGGATTAAGTGACAACCGGAAGGTCTTCCTAAGTTGATCTGCCAAGTACTTGGAGTACATTTACGACTAAACTCCTATAGATGAAGAACCTCTAATGTGGATCTGTGAACAAACCAAGGCATTTTAACTCATTGACATCAGAATAAATTTGGCTTCCAATCAGAATTAATTTCTAGAGTTTGCATGAGTGTTGCTACAACTGCCAATTCATATGACATTCATAATAAAAAATGCATAGTGTTGAGTTTGCATGAATGTTGCTACAACTGCCAATTTATGTGACGTTAATAATAGAAAATGCATAGTGTTAAACTGTTGTATATCAAAGTAAAAGTAATTGAACACAGAATAAATAAATAAATGTTCTATTCAAAGTTGCATTTCCTCTTTGTAATATCAGGTCTTGATTGGGTCAAGATCTAGATTGATCACTTTCAGAGTCCACATAAATCTCGTTTTTTCATCTCCCAAAGATTGAAACAAATCTATAGGCCTAGCTTTTACAGCAGTCAAGCGTCTAGAGGAGGCCTATTATTGGTAATACCTGAGTTCTGCGGTCCCTACTGATTGTTTACATGTGTCGCCATCTTGGTTGGGGTAGGGGTGACGTAATCGTAGTAACCGATTACTGACAGTCACAAATAAAGATATGGAACAAATAGGCATCGAAATATTGTCTACTACCAATATAGATCTAGATGTAGAATCTACTTTTTTTCTACAAATATAAAAGAACTTGCCAGACAGTTATTATTACGTATTTTACTCTTTATGAAAAAAAATAAAAATGAAAATAAAAACAAAACAAAACATCAATACTAAAAACATCGCGATTATCAATATTGAATTGATATATTGCCCACCCCTACCCCAACCAAGATAGCGACACATGTAAACAATCAGTAGGGACCGCAGAACTGAAGTATTACCCCTATTATTGACATTAGATCTAGAGTTAGGAGGTGTCTGTTCCAACGTGAGATTTTATATTCTTCTTTGAAACAAGAAATCAGGGACTATGTATGGAAATAACTGCCAGTAGTTAGAATATTGGACAGGTAGAACTCTACCAAAAAGAAACGCCAAATAGCAAAGGATAAACAAGCATGACGTGATTTATTACATTAGAAATGGTTCAAGTCAAAAGCTAACCACTCTGCATAACTCTGTGGTTTGAGCAAGGCTGAGCTACACAGCCTCTGATTTCATCGAGTTAATAATAAAAAAAAATCTGCTTTGGATGTGTTTCTTAAGCCTATTCCTAAAGAATAAAGCATTTTGCCTTTGACAACAGGAGATGGTTTCATTTTTGTTAATGCTTTTTTTTCACAAGATATAGATCTAGATCTAGAATCCTTTTATTAGATCTAAATATCTAGATCTAGTATAGATATAAACATTAATTAGCCTATATCAGAAGCATCTAAATTAAATGTAAAAAAAAAGGAGAGAGAAAAAAGTTCTCAGCACTCTACAACTCTCATCAAATCTACGATCACGTAGGCTAAGCGTGTAGCATTAGTGCTCGAACCTGTTGCACAACTTACCATAAACCGAACAAAACCGGCGTTTAGAGTAACGTTAAAATTAAAATTAAATTCCAAATATAACAGACACCAGAATACCCTATGTATTATAGAGCTGGAAACTACTAAACCTTCATCGTGTAACTGCAGGCAGTCTGAAGCAGTTTTTATTGAAACTGAAAACGTCAGCAGAAGAATAACAACGGAAGCGTCAATCGTTACATCGGTGTATTTCACTCATAAAATTTTTGTATCAGCATTGTTTTCTAATCCATTTAAAGATTCCCCTTAAGGTTGACTACTTCTCAGGTGTTCATAAGAGCTAAAGATAGATTAGTATTTTACAAAATTAGCTCTTTTATTTATCTCGGCTCTTTAACTTAGTAATTTTAATTTCAGTTAGGTAAGTGATTTGAACAAAGGTTACCACCACAGGTACCCACCACTGGTTGTGATTTTACCATTACAACTGACACTAATGACTTCATGAATTGACTAAAAAGTATGTGAGAGCATAAAGTAATTTTTTTCCAAACTTCAAACAACACGATGTCAAATTTGTTATAATATTATTGCTGATCATGATTTAATCATAGGTACTCAAATTTTCTTTTCTTTTTTTTTTTTCTTTTTCCGAATAAAAAAAAGAGCCAAGTTCTTTCTTCTAAGCTTGAAGCTTGCTGACTGGGCTTACTGGTCGCTTCACTTCAAGTGTTGAAATTTTATTCTTTTTGGCCAGCTCTTCTTGCTGTATGTTAAGCGTTTTGTCAAGGGCTATAACTTAGTAAAAAAAACTTGAGTGGTGTGGATTGGCAGAGTTATCTATATATCATTGATTTATAAAGAAAACGATTTTTTGCGTGGCCTGGGACAGTGTTTGTTCTGCTTTGTCAAAAAAAAAAACCGAACTCGATAACTTCTGTATAAGATTAATGGCCTTGTAATTTTCGCATTCTTGCTATTATGTCAGAGTGATTTCTATTTTCCTTGACGCTTTCGAGGGACAAACAACCGTTGCTTTATATATGCAATAACTTTTGCTATGTTTGACTTAACATCTGAGACTAGTCGTGCACGTTGTATAATATTACAGTTTTAAAGAATATAAGCATACAAGACCATATTTTGATTTTACACCCCTTGTCAGATATTCATCCAAAAAGATACTGTTAAGATTATATTAAACGTATAAGCCACATCTCGTTTATTTTGAATCTATTGCCAATTTTGCTAACTTTATGCTTGCATAGCAAGCTTGAAATTTTACTCACCTATAAGTACCTTAAAGTGAGACAGCGCATGTACATGTGTTGTCTGCCTTGGGTTGTTTGCATGTACCCACGGATGCTAAGCTTGCAGGAGTAGTGAATGCATGTCTTGTGTCTTGCTATTGAACTAGCCCTATGTTTTGAGTCAGTCTTCTGTGATACGAGCTCGAGGCAGGTTTGAATAGTGAGATAGCCTTTTTAAAATAGTATTTCGCTCATAGCTTGAAAGTCAATATATTGTATACGAATTCCTGTTCTATAAATTAACTATCCACCTGTTATATATCTATGACGAGCATCGCTCTCCGACCATACTGCTCTGTCCGCTGTTCCTGACCTTCCACGCTGCTATAATCTGGTTTTCACCGACGTCTCGGCACCCTGGTCCGGTCAGCCTGATGACCAGGAGGGTCCTGCTGTGTGGTTTTGCTCGAGATCCTGGTTACTCCTGGCCATTCCTGGCATCTCTGACAGTTTCATCCTGCTGCTACTTGAAGGCAGAATACCGAGTCACGTGAGGCCATAGCCCTTTGGAATAAGAAGGCCGTGGAGAGGCCGACTAACTTGTTCTGATCCTAGATCTAGATTCTATATGTGCAGCGCGCCTGACTCCTCATCGGTGGATGTCGCGGAAGCTCTGGATCAGTCGACGCTTGCTGGGTTTAGTATCAGCAGGCGCCATGGGTCTAGTTTGAAACCCAGGATTTCTTAGATTCTTATTATACAGTTGTTGCCTAAAACTTTTGCTTTAGTTCCCTTCTTTCTAGAATGTCCTTGTTCATTCTACATTTCTAGCTTTCATTTACTTATAAAGCGCAACTTAATCTCCCCTCTTTCTTATGCATCTGCTTAGATTATCCCTTTCATGATTATTGTCTGAAATTTTACTTTATTTTATTCTGTCTTCTACACAGCAGTCGTATCTTAATTATTCAGTAATAAAGCTTCCTTATAAAAAAATCATTCTCTTCTTGATTTAGCGTATTTTGCCAAGATTTAAACCGCATAATTTTTATAGCTCAGTATCAATTTTTAATGTGTGTTTCAATTTATTTTGTTTCCTGTATTTTGTCTCCCGATCAGTTTATTTTCTATGAGGAGATGACGAAAAAAATTGTTTTGTTCCTTTATCTTCTGTTTCTGTTGTCTCTCTTGCTTCCCTCTCGAACCAAGATGACATTGCTTGTATTAAAAATTCTTGTTCGTCTCGTTATCTGTGATATTTCTTTCCTCCCACTGTTTTGCCATCTTGTTACTTACTCTATCCTTCCCTTGCGAAACTATTTTTTTCTGATGCCCAAATCCAGGAAGTGAAGGAAAAAAAAGATAATGCATCTGACCTTGCATTGTTTCCATACCTGCAAGAGCAGGTTATCGGTCGGGAGTAAAAAAATATAGATAAGTTTTTCCTACCTCGCCAAGCGGTCAAATCTCTGTCGTTCAGAAGAATCACCAAACTGAAGGCAGTCTAATCACTTTATTTCTAGAAACAAGGTCAAACTGTCTTCAAGAAAATTTCTTATTTAATAATGACCTCTTCTCCATCACTTCATTCATAAACGGCGTCTTATTTTTTTGTTTTCTTATCGCAATGACGTTAAGTCCACAAAAAGAATCAGTGGTGTCAAGTATCTGATCACAAACAGGACACCAACGGTGCGGTTGTGTAAGAGCACTGAAGCCATTACTGCCTAGCCTAAATAGTTGGGTCTGGCTGAAACTCTCCCACACCCCTGTCCTGCCTTGGGTATCCAATTGTGATTGGGAGATATTGGATAAACGAGCAGACCACGGAGGAAATAACGAGTAACAAGTTTTTATTACCACACACACACAGACTTTTTCCTTCCCCTATCATTAAGGCCTGTGATGATAGAGAGGGGGAACTACATCCCTTCTTGTCACTGCATATGTGGCCTTTGTTAAGATTCGTTCAGCTTATTTTTTCACTTCATTGTTTTCAGTTTTAATCAATGTAATATTTATATCTTATTCCTTCCTGATAACGCCCAAAGTTTCGCAACAACCCAGTTATAGAAATTACCTTTACTGTCAGATAAGGTTTTATGATAAAAATCTTAAAAATTAAATAAAAGACTTTTGTAACATTTACAATAGTACATTATATTGTTCTAATTTACATTTTTTTTCTCACTACTATTGACATCTTTATGTTTGTCATAATGGATTTCATTTGCTGGAATGAGGCTTTAGCTTGAGCAATTCTACTTTTTATCTCTTGGTGGTTCCTACCATCTGATGTTATCTGTGTTCAAAGGTATTTGAATGAGTTGGCTTGTTTTATAGTGTTTTCTTTGATCTTGATTTCGCATTTTGGTATTGATGTTTTCCTCGTTATTATCATTGATTCTGTTTTCTTGCTGTTTAGTTCAAGTCCTTTGTTTTCGCTTTCTTCCACTACTTTGTTGAGAAGTTCTTGTAATTTCTCTTCCGAGTCTGCTGTTAATACCGTGTCATCGGCGTATCTTATGTTGTTAATGTTATA
>JAWDGP010002014.1:612500-619025 GCA_033675545.1 Elysia crispata
CCGGCCCACCGACACCACATCGACGAAGTACCCAAGTCGCCGGTACCTCTGAGCAGGTCGTGCTTATCACACAACCCATGACAAAACTTCCCTGCCAGCATCCAAGCACCAAAGTGATGCACACAAGTGCGCATCCCGGTGTTTTATGGGAGGAGCCACATCAGACCCAAAGCATAAAATGACGACAGGCGCGGGCCGTCATAGTATGTGGACCTTGACCGTTTTACGGGTCTTAACACCGTTAGGGCTTGAAGCCAGTTCCTGGCAAAGTTACCTTGCCAGGCAAAGTTCAATCTCTCCTGATTCATTAAAGTTAACAGTGACACACTTTCTTCATGCTGTTTACTTGCGATGCATTTTCTTAAAATTTTGTACGTTTTCATATGAATTCTGTCGTTCTGCTTAATATTCATGAGGCCTCACCTGGAAGGAATGTGCTCTTCACGCATGTGTCACTTTGTGTGCGACTTCTCGCATGAGATCCACGGATTACTGAGCTCCGTGTTTGATGCCAAATTTTTGTATTTTATCCCATAACCTAGCTCTAGCATTGTGCTTACTACTGTGTGAAAGTGCGCGTGAAGTTAAGCAGTCGTTCCTATCCGCTCAACGGCCGATTTCTCCTACCAACTTTCTTAAATCAATCAGAAACTTATTGGCCAGTTTTTACTTATACTGCCGCCCGCCGCTGATATCACCCTTCGGCTTTTGTGTTGGTTTCCAAGTTGCACTGACGGACTATCTTAGTGCTTCGATTATTGTTTGGTTGATTTTTCCAAATCCGCCATGACCTGACACTTGGCCCTTCTGTTTTCAGTTGTATACGATTATTTCAATTTCTTCGTAGTGTGCAAAATATACATTTTCAATATGGCGGACAAAGAAACTTCGGACGCTCCTTGTACTAAAAATACCCTGACCTCTGACGGTCCTCAGGATGAAACAAAAAAGTTCGTTGACTCTGTACACTTTAGTTCTATGGAACCCGCTGGCGTCCATTGTTCGGTTTGGAAATCGGAGAAGCCCTCAAGGTCGCGGACAGGATCTCTGGCCATATCAGAATCTCGTACCTACTCTGCAGTGGGGAAGCATGTTTCCCATCGTTCGTCTCGCGCAACATCAAAACAAACCAGAATCAGCACTAAACGATGTTCTGCCCCGCGCGACAAAGAGAGAGAGGGGGGCCAGTCTTGCACCGATGCCAGCACCTGTGAGAGAGGTCCCCATAATGATCCTGATACTTTGTCAATTGAGCGAAACACGCTTGAAACGCTAATGGGTCTGGTACCCATTGTAACGGAACTAAAATCAGCGTGCGACGCTTATAATGAAAGCGCAGAGGTGGGGAACGACTCATTACATGATGCACCATATGTCCAACCTTTTGATCCATTTCCATTGGAGATAATGTCTAATGAGCGCCATTCCTCGGCATTGGCACACATATCACAAAGCCATCCCTCGGAGTTGGCACACAATTCAAAGATCCATCCCTCGGAGTTGGCACACAATTTACTAAGCCATCCCTCGGAGTTGGCACACAATTTACTAAGCCATCCCTCGGAGTTGGCACACAATTCAAAGATCCATCCCTCGGAGTTGGCACACAATTCAAAGAGCCATCCCTCGGAGTTGGCACACAATTTACTAAGCCATCCCTCGGAGTTGGCACACAATTCAAAGATCCATCCCTCGGAGTTGGCACACAATTCAAAGAGCCATCCCTCGGAGTTGGCACACAATTCAAAGATCCATCCCTCGGAGTTGGCACACAATTCAAAGATCCATCCCTCGGAGTTGGCACACAATTCAAAGATCCATCCCTCGGAGTTGGCACACAATTTACTAAGCCATCCCTCGGAGTTGGCACACAATTCAAAGATCCATCCCTCGGAGTTGGCACACAATTCAAAGATCCATCCCTCGGAGTTGGCACACAATTCAAAGATCCATCCCTCGGAGTTGGCACACAATTCAAAGAGCCATCCCTCAGGAATGGCACAAATCACAAAGCCATCCTCGGAGTTGGCACACAATTCAAAGAGCCATCCCTCGGAGTTGGCACCCAATTCAAAGAGCCATCCCTCGGAGTTGGCACACAATTCAAAGAGCCATCCCTCGGAGTTGGCACACAATTTACTAAGCCATCCCTCGGAGTTGGCACACAATTCAAAGATCCATCCCTCGGAGTTGGCACACAATTCAAAGATCCATCCCTCGGAGTTGGCACACAATTTACTAAGCCATCCCTCGGAGTTGGCACACAAATCACAAAGCCATCCCTCGGAGTTGGCACACAATTTACTAAGCCATCCCTCGGAGTTGGCACCCAATTCAAAGAGCCATCCCTCGGAGTTGGCACACAAATCACAAAGCCATCCCTCGGAGTTGGCACACAAATCACATAGCCATCCCTCGGAGTTGGCACACAAATTACAAAGCCATCCCTCGGAGTTGGCACACAATTTACAAAGCCATCCCTCGGAGTTGGCACACAAATCACAAAGCCATCCCTCGGAGTTGGCACACAATTTACTAAGCCATCCCTCGGAGTTGGCACACAATTTACAAAGCCATCCCTCGGAGTTGGCACACAAATCACAAAGCCATCCCTCGGAGTTGGCACCCAATTCAAAGAGCCATCCCTCGGAGTTGGCACACAAATCACAAAGCCATCCCTCGGAGTTGGCACACAATTTACTAAGCCATCCCTCGGAGTTGGCACCCAATTCAAAGAGCCATCCCTCGGAGTTGGCACCCAATTCAAAGAGCCATCCCTCGGAGTTGGCACCCAATTCAAAGAGCCATCCCTCGGAGTTGGCCTCTACCTCCAAAGACCGCACGTCAGAGGAAATGTTAACCACTAATTCTTGGTCTGACATAGACGCCCTCCAGTGCCATCCCTCGGAGATGGAATCCTCCGAATTTTCGTATTTTGCTGATGTTGCAGGCACCAATGCACCTTCAGTGGTCCTTCTCAATACCAATATTGGCAAGGGCATAGAAAAAATAGAAAGAGGTGATATATCAGGTAAGTACACTCAACCATCTAACTGTTCTATACTGAGAGTCTTGGGGTGTAACTCAGAGGTTTTCAGACATGTTAGTGCCCGAGCGCGTTTCAGAGACTCCTCCCTGCAAACTGTACAACGATCCTTGATCTCTGGAATTACCGCGGTCGCTTTCGCCTTTAAGACGGTCATGCAACAGAGTCAAAATGAGAATGTCAAGGAAAAACTCTCAGATGGGGTTGTCCTGCTCTCCAGCGCCTCACATGCTCTCGATGTCATCATCATCATCGTCAATGCCTTTCTCACCCTTTCTCCGGGTATAGGCCACAAACAACAGACTTCCACTTATCCCTATCCTGGGCATTCCTTGCAGCTTCCCTCCAGCTGATATCTCCCCTTTTCATGACCTCCTCTACCTGCCTCCGCCAAGTTGTCTGTGGTCTACCCCTTCCTCTCTTGCCTTGCGGATTTCACTGCAGTGCATGCCTGGTAATGCTACGTGTTGGTTTTCTCAGCGTGTGTTCAATCCATCTCCATTTTTGACGTCCTATCTCTTTATCTATTGGTTCCTGTCCTGTTCTTTCCCATAGAATATTGTTATGAACCTTGTCACTCCATTTACTTTTCATTATCCGTCTTAAACAGCTGTTGTTGAAGACTTGCAGTTTTGAAGTTAAAGTTTTTGTAAGGCTTCAAGTTTCACTGCCATACAAGAGTACCGACTTGACATTTGATTGAAAGAGCCTTATTTTTGTCCTAGAGATGTTTCGATCCTTCCATACTTTATTCAATAATCCAAATGCTGTCGTGCCTTACCTATCCTCGTCTTTATATCTGCTCCTGTTCCTCCTTTGTCATCAATAATGCTGCCTAGATATGTGAACTCTGAGACCTCCTCTAACTGACTGCCCCCCACCATAATCGTTTCTGATCCTGAAGTTTTGACTTTGAGAATTTTTGACTTCCCTGGGTGTATTCTTAGTCCAATGGTTTGGGATGTATCTCTGAGAAGTTTTGTTTTATTTTGCATTTGATCGTGGTTGTGTGATAATAGAGCTATGTCATCTGCGAAATCCAGGTCATCCAGTTGATTCCACAGAGTCCACTGAATTCCGTTTCTTTTTCCCCTTGTAACTTCCTTCAGCAGCAAATAAATAGGAAAGGCGACAGTAGGCATCCTTGTTTTACTCCTGTTTTGATCTCACATGAATCTGTAAGTTGTCCTTCATTAAGTATTCTACATGTTGTTCCATCATACATTTTCTCTACGAGTGTTACAAGTTTTTGAGGAATGCCATAGTGTCTCATGATCTTCCATAAAGTTGCTCTGTCGATGCTATCGAAGGCCTTCTCATAGTCAATGAAGTTAATAATTAGTGGTGATTTCCATTCATGTGATTGCTCTATAATGATTCTAAGGGCTGCAATTTGGTCTGTACTTGATCGATTTTTCCGGAAACCTGCCTGCTCATCTCTCAAGGTGTTGTCAACTGCATCCTTGATCCTGTTTAAAATGTCCCTGTTAAATACTTTACCTGGGATTGAAAGAAGTGTTATCCCTCTGTAATTGTTACAGTTGCCCAGATCACCTTTCTTTGGAAGTTTAACTAGGTGTCCCTCTTTCCAATCCTTTGGGAACTGCTCTTCCTTCCATATCTTTACAAATAGATCGTATAAAATATCTTTTGATACGTCTATATCTATTTTTAATGCCTCTGGTGGTATTGCATCTGGTCCTGCGGCCTTGTTAGCATGTAGCTGTTTAGCAGCTTTTGCAATCTCTTCTCTGGCAGGTGGTTCGCAGCAGATCGGTAGATCCTTCCTGGCTGGCAGAATATCTGGTGGGTTGTTTGGTGGGGGTCTATTGAGCAAACCTTCGAAATGCTCCATCCATCGCTTGTTTTGAGCTTCCTTGTCAAAGATAGTGTTACCGTTCGCATCTTTCACTGTTGCCATTGTCGTGTTTTTTTGGCCACTGATCAATTTTGTGGTTTGGTAGAGTACCCTTGTGTGTCCACTTTGTGCTGCCTTTTCTGCTCTTTCCGCAAGTTCCGTTAGATACTTCTCTTTGTCCTTCTTTATGTTCTTCTTTACCTCTTTAGCTGCTATAGAATATTCTATCTGGGCAGCCTCTTTCTCTGTTCTTATCCTAGCACTATTTACAGCCTCCTTTTTTATCCTTGTAGTCAAAATCTTGTCCAAAGATTCCTGACTAATCCATTCCTTATGCTTTCTTTCTTTCTCTCCCAAAACTTCTTTACATGTTGCAATAATTGTTTCTTTTACATGTTTCCAGTGATCCTCTACATTCCGAGAATTTACTTCCAAGGCTTGAAACTTTTTTTTTAAACTTAGCTTGAACTCTTCCTTTTTGTTCAATCCTCCTTGCAGCAAACTGACTTGATATTTTGGTCTCCTGTACCCATCATTCTTATGAAAGATCTTCAGGCGCAGTTTCATTACCGCTAACAATAGGTGGTGGTCCGAACCTATATCTGCTCCTCTCAGAACCCTTACATCTTTCAGTGAGTGACGAAACTTTCTAGAAATACAGAAATGGTCGATCTGGTTTTCTGTCCTTTGATCTGGTGACACCCAAGTTGTTTTGTGTATCTTTTTGTGCGGAAAGATGGTACCCCCAATCACTAATCTGTTAAAGGAGCATATGTTTGCAAACCTCTCTCCGTTTTCATCCATCTGACCAACTCCATGTTTACCCATTGTCTCTTCATATCCTGCGTTATCTTCTCCAACCTTGGCATTTGCATCTCCCATTATGATGTTCAGGTCTTTATTTGGTAGGCCTTCTATCACCGCTTGTAGTCTGTTGTAGAAGTTGTCTTTTTCCTCCTCATCATCATCATTTGTTGGTTTACATATCTGTATGATGTTCATATTAATTCTTTTGTTGGTAGTTGAAAAGGATGCCATAATAATTCTTGATCCTTGAGCTTCCCACCCTCTGAGTGTCTTTTTTTGCTGTTTTACTTAGAATAAGGGCGACTCCTTCTCTGTGCGGTCCTTGGTCTTTTCCTGAGAATAAAATTTCCTCACCTGTTTGGAAACGTTTCTGTCCGAACTGCGTCCAGTGGGATTCGCTTATTCCTAGTATGTCTAGTTTATTGCGGTGCATTTCGCTTAATGCCTGTTTGCACTTTCCTGCTTCATACAAGGTGCGTACATTCCACGACCCAATCCGGAGAGATGTTCTGGCTGAAGATGGAGGCATCTGTCCAGGGGCGTCCTTTCGGCTTTGGCCTCTTGACATCATCAGTTCTGTTGTAGCAGAATCTCCATCCCCACCCAGGGTAGATAAAGTAGTTTTGTCTGCTGTTTGCGTTTTTGTAACTTTTGTTTGTTTTCTAGGATGGGGCCATTAACCCCACGCCAAACCCCCAACCTGGAGGGCCAGGTGTCTCATATCAGGAGACACAGCGTGATGCGCCATTAAGTCGCCTCATACGACACGCTAGCAACACGTTAGTCCTATTCTTAGCAGCACCGGGAACTACAC
>JAWDGP010002017.1:0-59311 GCA_033675545.1 Elysia crispata
CTTCTGCTGCTGCTCCTGCTCGAAGGTACGCCAAACCAAAATTTTTTTTAGATGAAAAGCTCCAACTCAAGCCTTATCTTATTCAATAGAGATTTGTAATCGAAGAACAAAGCAAAAAAAAAAAAAAAAATAGTCATTTTTGAGAAATCATTAGTATAATAGTAAATTAAAAAGCTATGACCCTTCAAAATATGCCAATTTGTGTTCCTTTTTGACACTCGTAAAATCATCACAATAACTGAATAAGCCAAACTTGGATGGCTGTAACCCAAAAAAATAATTGCTGTAAAGTTCTGTAACTTTTTGACTCACTAGTACCAAATTTAATTAGTACTTTATTTTAATGACAGAAAATGTTCAAAAGTCAATTTTTGCAGATTTCAGCAAGGGAGGTAAGGAAACACAATTTTTTTTTTTTTTTTAGAATTAAAAAAAAATGTATAAAATCAACCAAAACATGTAGGCCTACAGTTTTTGTACTTACATCACATTTAACAAAAAATGAGGTTTTAAAATAAGACCAGAAAAGTAAGAACCTAAGGTTATTGGGAAAATGTGAAGTTTTCTTTAAAAAAAAATTAGACGATATGTAAAAAATTCTGTAAAATCAGTCTAATAAGCTACAGTAATAGTCTTTCATCAGCTTAATCACAAAAACAATCTCTTCACAACCAAGTTAAAATTTAAAGCAACATTTATTAGTGCAGTTACCCTTTTTGTTGTGCAGTCATAACATTGTCATCACTGTAGTGTACAATTTGTTAATAATTACGTTTTCCATTTATATGAATTTTTTAAAATGTAATACGTGTATTTTTAGCTGTTTTCTTTTAAATTAATACCCCTCCTCCTCCTCCCTCCCCCCCTTGATTTTCACCATTTTTATTGAAAAAAAAAGAAATGAAATGATAAAATATGCTAAGTGATAAAAACTAGTAAATATAAAACTTACAAGAATAGCGTATTCACTGCCGAATCCTAGATCTTGGTGTATCCTGCTCGAGTTGATTACATTATAATTTATTTTGAAAAAAAAATGAAAGGCTCTGTTCTTGAACGTTATAGACTTTTAAATACACACGTCAGTAATTGGTGCTGTTTACTATTTGTCACACACAAGTAATAAAGAGAGTGAAAGAGCTAGAATTAGTAGAAATAAAAAGGGAGAGCGTGGTAGACAGGCGGGAAAAAGGAAAGAGTGACAAAAAGTACTGTTAGAAGGAGACAATTTAAATAAGAGGACAGCGGCGACTGATATATATATATATATATATATTTTTTTTTTTTTTTTTTTTTAACATTAAAATACAGATATGAAATTAGCCTTTAAAAAACAAAGAAAGGCATGTTTTTAATCATTCTTTAGGTACTATCCTTAACATTTTGTTATCATTAAACACTTCAAAATTATGGTGTTTTTATCATTTTCCCCCTGCAAATTGAAACCACATCAATTTGGCTATTTTAATTTACCGAATGATTTTTAAAAAGCACTATAATTGATCGATTGCTTTGTTTTGAAATTTTTACTCTCTCTGCATATTATTGATACCAATGTAATGTTTGTAAGAGTTGTCAAATACCAGTATCTTAACTCATCAAAGTAAAAATCTCAATCTTTCTAAAAAGTTGTTTTTTAAGTTCCTTACAATCTTTTAAATCATAAAATGGCTTGAAAGAACTGCACCAAATAGAGCACTTCCAAGCAAGCTATCTTTGAATAGTGGCCTGCAAATAAGCATAATTTTTCAGGTGGGAAAAAACCGATATTCTCATGTCTATCGCTTTAAGTTTTGCTTTATAATATTGAAATGGATTTTCCTGATATATATGATCTACTTGAAAAGATTGACCTATAAAAGTTCGACTCATGGCTTGACTGTCCCTTTTTTCAATTACCTTTTACATCAAGAGCCTTAGTGCATCATTAAATCTTAAGATTTTGTTTTGACAAGCTGTTGAAACTGGTTTTGTTATAACTAATTTTACAACAATATGATCGTGACCTTTTTCTTTCTGTAAAGATTAGTAATTGATTGCATGTTCAACATTGCGGGAAAGGGTAAATTATAAATAATTCATGATAAACATAACAATCAATTATTGATGTTTAATGTTATCATAAAGGAGGCCATGCTTTTTTTAGGAGGAATGTGTGGAATAATTGTGCACTGAAACAAGATAAAAAAATATTTTTGAAGCAAAACTAACCCTTCACAATTATAACTTTGGTACATACATAATAATACTAATGGTAAAAATCTAGATGTGCGCAAATGTGAAGGCTTAATTTAGCATGTTATCTCTAGCTCTTTTTACTTTTTTGAAGGAACCATGATTAACATTTTCATGAATTTTGATAGGACCTTCATAAATGAATAAATCAATGAGAAACATACAAGAAAAGAAATATAGAAGTTTAATTACAATATCAACAAGCAACAGAGGTTTTACTCAGTATGTGCTGTACATGAAAAACGTGTGATAATTGATGATAAAATTTGTCTGTTTCAGTCAAGACTTTTTTTTCCATTTGTAAGCAAGGTTTCACCATAAATAAAATTGTACCACTATGGGCTTCAGTGTTCCATCCTTCTAAATCTACAATTTCTTTTCTTCAACAACAAAAGTTTAATTAAGAATCACCTTGTTGATTATGAGTTGTACAATGGCCCAAAGTGGCAAGGAAGTAAATCTTTTTTCATTTGTATTGTTCTTTTGTCTTATTTATGCATACATTGAAGTCTAGAAGCAAATCTATACAGCTATCATCCCAACCTTTGGCAGATATCAGAATGGCATCGGTAAAAAGATCAGCAACTCTTTGATCTCAAAATAGTTGGAAGGAATGCCGTCAAGTATTGAAAACTTTTCAAATGGATAATATAATTGTGAAGCATCCTTTCCTTGGTACTTTACAGAAATTTAAAACGGCTAGCCTCATTTACAAGCAGTGGTTGGGCCCAGACGAAAAAGTTCTCATGCAAAACATGATTTTGTGTTGTCATGTTCGATGGAAGCTGTAGTGACTGCTTAATCACAACTTCAAGCCCATAATAAAATCCTTAGGCTATGATGAACTGCACAGCGATTTGGAATTTGGGTAAAATGATTGTACGGTAATTATTACCTTATAAATATTGCAATGAAATTTGGAACAAACACTTCCCATACAAAAATATGCTCTAAAGATACAAATGATTTTAACACCTGTGAATATTATGTTATGATATAGTTTGTACATTGCAAGGTTCCTTCCTCTCGGCATGTCAACTCCCTCATGTTTACCATAGCTAAAAAGTTGAGGTCTGTGAATACAAGGTAAGACATAGTCTAGATTTTTGGTTAAGGGATTTAAAAAAAAATCGATATATAATTATAAAACTACAAAAAACCAACATATTGTTCTTTGGAAAGAAAATTAACTACATCTTTGATGCTATGAATCCACAGTAAAAAAAAACAAAATCTGTTCAAAATTGCATAAAATTGTACATATTGTAGAAAAAAGGGATAGTTGTCCCTTGTTCATGAAATGAGGCACAAGGAAAACCTAAATTGCCTTAAAACTTATCAAAAGTTTAATATGATTTGGACATGTCTTAAGATCTTAGAAGCAATAGAGACACACATGTATAAACTATTACTTTATTGAGACAAACTCTTGATGATCAAAGCATAAGACAACAACTGAACAGGAATAGTAGAAACTAGAATAGATGAGTAGTGAGATTATTCTTATCATAACTTCAATAGTAACTTATCATGTGTGCAGCATTAGTGATAATTTTATCAAGGCCTCAGTGCGTTACCTTTTATCACACTAAATGATTTACAAAAATGATTGGGTTTTTTTTTTTTTCAAAAAATTCCAATTTTATCTCATTAGGTATTTCTTTCATCAAATCCTCGGGTGGGCTTAAATATAGATTAATAAAGCCTTCCTTTGGTTTATGTGGAGCTTTCTTTATTTAAGAATTCACTAGAAGCTTAGTGGGTGTAAAACTATATTAAGCAACAAAGGATTTTGTGATTTAATCTAAGGATTTTGTGATTTAACTCATTGTGTGCCAGAGCGTTTTCCACGGTTGTGCCAGGCCATTTTTACCTTGCATATTGTCTTTAGAGAATGCATTGAAAATTCGGTTCCAGTTTGGCTTATTTTTGTGTAAATATGACTTATTATATATTTAGAGTTATCTCTCATAGGAAACTAGGAAGTTTCATGACCGGGCTACTAATGGCGAACCAAACATTGGTTCTTATATCGACGATACATCGTCGCTTGGCACAGCTGCGGCTCACTATATCGACGATACATCGTCGATTGGCACACAATGAGTTAATCTATATAAGGAGTGTTGGAAATCTACAGAGCATGTTCTTCACATCTATGGCCACATTGTCCTATAATATTCCACTTTTTTAAAACATGCATAGAGAAAGCATCAGTTTTATCAACCTTATAACTTTGTGGCATGAAAGGAGGACAGATGGTCATATAAACTGCTTAAGTCAAAAAAGTAATTAGTAAATGTCATACAGACCTCTAGCATGGCTTTTTGTTCTAGTGCTCAAAGAGACCAACAAGAAATCCTTCCTCCTAAGGAGACAGTTGACAATACTTTTCAACAGTTCATTTCTTTAGAACTTATCAAATTTCAGCTCTTTAGCCTAATCTCGTATAGATTCTTCTCTGCCTAACAAGCTGCACAAGAAAATATCACTTATATTAGTTCTAAGCTTATTAACTTATCAACTTATCAATTGATATGATGTATGCATGAAATGTTTTGTGTGATATAATCAGGCCACAAAATTTTGCAAAATATTATTCGTGTTATGCCGTTACCTCCCTTATGATTTGATAGTAGTGTATAGAAAAAGCAAAACTGGTTCATTATTACTTTTTTTATTTTGGTATTAGCCTACTTCCAGCTTGGATTCTCATCAGATGTTTACTGAAATCTAGTACAAAAAATACTTTGTATCTTTTAGCTAAATATTAAAAGAAGCTTACTTAAGAGGTATAAAAAAAAAACCTTTCTTGATCTAGTTCACCGAGTGTCAGTAAAAAAAATTGGGTATCATTCTTAAAAATAAAACAAAAAAATAAATAAATAAAACAAAACAAACATAACAATATGAAATGCACATTGTGTCAATTGCATTTTACTCAGGTATAGTAAACTTTTTTCAGGGTACTCACTGACTGATGGGAATCAATTTTTTTGTCAAAAGAAACCATCCCAAAAATGCATCTAAAAGAATAAAGAAATACAAATACAACCCCTTTTCATAAGAGAATAGATTTAAAAACTGATATACATCAGATTTTTTACATGTTAAAAGAGACAAAGTGAAGAAGACAAAGAGACACAGAGAGATAAAGCAATAAACATAATGAGATGAAAAACTAAAGGAACAGTTATATATAGAGAACTTCATTATTAATCGCATAACTTTCAATATTCCCTCGCATCATTTGTCTATGAGTATGGGTTAACTTTTTGCATATCATTACCTTGGTTCAAAGATGAATGGCCTTGAAATTGACAGGGTACATTCCTGCCTTGCCTTGGACTACAAAAGAACATACCCGCACATTTACATTTAGCCAAGGATGAATATAATTATAATACAGATCCAGCTCTCTCCATCTCTGTCTATTAATTTTTATCTATCAACCTATTTCTTCTCACTTTTCTCCTCTGCATCCTATCTCTCCAAACCAATCTCTCTCTCTCTCTCCTGGCCTGGACTCTCTCATTATCTAACTCCATTTTTCATAGGCCTTGGCATTGTTTGACTGTGTCTTTTATCTTCTCTTGTCTCCTTCTGTCCGCCAGCCTTTTTAACCACCCCTCTCATTGACTCTGTTTCCACGAATATTAAACTGGCAGTCTATAGCTCTCTCTATCAGTCCATGCAGGCATCTCTTCTTGTGTTTGTCTCTCTATAAATTTGTCTGCCTACCCCTTTCTCCTTCTTTTGGACTCCTTATTGCTACATGACTCTGTCTCATCCAACATTGCCACTAATCTTTTTCGTTTGTATTTGTCCACCTCTTTTTCATTGTCTGTCTCTGCTTCTCTCCTTCTACCTCAGTGTATTAGCCCATATGACCGTCAGTCACTCTCACTCTTCTAAATATGATTCTTTGTTTATAATGTATTCACTTGACCATGTCATAATAATTTTCGTTTCTCTCCTTTCAACAACTTGTTTTCTGGGGTAGGGTGGAGATTGGGTTCTATTTATCTCTTTTCCTGCCTCTGTTCTACTTTTCGTGTTTCGTTTATGTACCAGTCTATCTGTATCTCTAAACCTTTCTTCTTTCCCGTCTGTACATCAATTCATGTCTCTCTTAATAGCTGTTTGCTTCTGTATGCCCCTTTTACCATTTTTCTCTGCTTCTTTTTCTGTCTGACAAAGCTGTGCACAGTTTGCCCTCTCAATCCATTTCTTCTCTTTGTCTTTGTGCCTTTTTGCCTTTCCAATTATCTCCATCAGACTCATTTTATGTCCTCATGTGTTTGTATCACAGAGAATTCGTCTAACCCTTTCTCTACTTCTCTCTCATTCTCATCCCATCTCTGTTTTTTTTTCTCTAGGCAAGGCTCATGATGTCTGCCCTTTTCTCCTTCATTCTCTCTCTCTCTCTCAATCCATCATGCAAAAATAAAAAAAAAAGAAAGAAAAAGAAATAAGGATCTTACTGCAGCACATGTAAAAAAAAAAAGTTTTTAAAGAGATTTAAATCTAAATTAAAATACATGTATTGTAAGATTAAGATTGAGCTAATACTAAAAATCTTAGACTAATGTAGAGGAAAGAATAAACATTTATCTTGCGTAAAGCTTGACTTGTTTGAACAGAATTTACAAGCTACATTTTCCAATAAAAAACAGAAAGCACAGCCTCTTGCATCACAATGACAGCCAGCCAGGTATCCTTGAAATACTGTATGCTCCAAGTTAAATGTTTACTTTTTATGTGCCAACTTGCCCATACTCACACAAATATGCACGAATAAACAATCTTCATAACAGAGATAAAGAGAATGATGGGGAAAAAAAGAGAGACAGACAGACAGACAGACAGACAGACAGAGATGGGAAGAGAAAAATGGATACACATTCTGCGCTATCTGATGGGCATAATATATAACCTGATAGTCATCTGCTTTCATTGACAACCAACTTATCAAAATCTTAAAATATCAACACATTTTCTGAATCTTTGATTTATATCTTTTTATCACAATAGCACTTGAATTTATTGATATGCCATTTTCTAGAAACTAGTTGGACACATAAACTGAAAAGAGAAAAACTTTTAGGGTTACTTAGCACTGCACCATCAGATCATTAGGAAAAAACAAACTATAAACTTTAATTACATGTATAATTACAAAACAACAGAAAAAGTTAAAACAATAGCTTGATTTTTTTTCTAAGCTAAATACGAGGGCTCTTTCAGAAATAACCGAAAAATGCCCATTGCTCAGCAACCAGTGGAGCTTTTTTAATTCTGTAAACGACATGATATTCCTTATTTCCTTACAAATATTCCCAGAAATTATGAAGTGCATCATTTTGCACAATGAATGTCTAGACGATTTTAAAGATGGCGGCCCACCTTGAAACTTGGTCAAAGGAGGAAATCAGAGCTGTCATACGTTTTTTGAACGCCAAAAGTCTGAATCCTACCGAAATTCATAAAGAACTTCAGAGTGTATATGGTGAGCCTGTTATAAGCCGTACACAAGTCTATCACTGGTGTAATTTGTTTGAAGCCGGCCATTCCGACTTGACAGACAGGGAAGGGAGAGGGCGTTCGATAACTGCGACGTCAGAAGACAATGTGAAGCGAGTTGATGAGATTATTCGTCAAGACAGGAGGTTGAAACTTCATGAAATCGCAAGCAGTCTTGAAATTTCGGAAACTTCTGCCCATAGAATTGTATTTGATGAACTTGGCTACAGAAAAGTCAGCGCAAGATGAGTTCCTAAGCAATTGACAGACAATCATAAAGAACAAAGATTGGACATCTGCAGGGAACTTTTGAGAAGAAGCAAGAGCTCACGCAGGGTTCACGGGCATACTGCCAACGCCGGCGGAGACTTTCTAGGGTACGATGTGACTTTTCTTGACAGCATAGTCATGAGACTTGGTTGCACCATTGCACCCCAGAAACAAAGCAAGATTCGATGACATGGAAACATCCATCCTCACCTGTCACGAAGAAATTCAAAGTCATGCGGTCAGCAAAGAAAATAATGGGAACTGTTTTCTGGGACAGTCGTGGTGTTCTTCTGTTCGAAACCTTACAACCTGGAGAAACAATCAATGCTGCAAGGTACTGCCAAACTCTTGACAAGCTTAGGGAGGCCATTCGCAGAAAGCGCCCAGGGCAGTTGACCAACGGGGTCATTTTGCAACACGACAACGCTACACCCCACACAGCACGAGTGACGCAAGGTTGGCTAGAGAAATATGGATGGGAGATTTTGCCACACTCACCACACAGTCCAGACCTCGCACCATCTGATTATCACCTCTTTGGGCCACTGAAACGTGAGCTGGCAGGAAAGCGCTTTGATGACGATGAAGAGCTTGTTGACCATGTGCGGAAATGGCTACAAAACCTTGACGGAAGTTTCTTCCGAGAGGGTATCTATTCCATGGTGCGGCGTTGGCAGAAGTGTGTTGACAGACTTGGCTGCTACGTAGAGAAATGAAGGACGAGTCAAGGTATGAACACGTGCAAGAATTTTGTTGATAGCATAAAAAACGCGGATTTTACAGGCACTTTTCGGTTAATTATGAAAGAGCCCTCGTATGACAGTGATTTTTCTTAACTGTGGAACTGTGCAACTTAGACAATATTACAGTCTAGGACTGAGAAGGGAGCTAAGAAACCTCTGCTTTCAGTGCTTCTAATTCTTGCTGAAGCTCCACAATTTCCTCCACATGCTCCGCCTCCTCCTCCAGGACTATGAGTTGGCGTATGAGCTGGAAATGAAGAGCATCAGAATGGAAAAAAGAAAAGTTGATTTCACTCAAGGGTTATTTGCCTTATTTCCCTTTGCTGTTGCGTAACAGCCATTTAAGTATTATTTCTTACTCTTTCCATGCTATTTACGCTATAACATTCATTCTTGTACACACATTCACCATATAGTGGAACCTTGTCATTTGAAACTGCAAATTTCGCCAAATTTTGCCAATGTATATTTCTCACCTACTCCCACTGGATGATTTGGCAAGCAAATATTACAATTAGCAAGAAATATTAATTTATTTGAACTCTTATTTAGTTGTTTGGTAAAGAAAGTGTAATTGGTTAGTAAAATCAATCATTCAAAATTTTATATATATATATATATATATATATATATATATATATCCATATTGAATGCTGATCCATTCACATAGAAAGATTTTTAAAAAAAAAAGTATACGATTCCAAAGGGAATGTTAATTAGGCCAATTAACACATAGTATGATATTATCAAGAAAGATACAAGCTTTAATTAAGAAAGAATACAGAATTTATTACCAAGATCTAAGTGGCTTAAAATGTTTTATCTAATCGATATATGTGACAAACTGAAAAACCCAATGAGGCCATACTACAATTCAAGCATCAGAGTATAATAAAGCAACTTATTATCAAGGAATAGCAAGAAGTAGGTGAGAAGTGTGTATCTGTTTGAATATGTCTACACAAAATTAGGAATTTGTAGGAATTTGTGTCCATTACCTTTGGTCTTTTCGAAAAATTAGAGAGTTAGGTTTGAATCTAGTCTGGATCTGGGTTCTTTATAATATCTAGAGAAAATACTGATGTTTAATTTCAGAAGTGATTGAGGTAGGAACAGTACTTACAGGCTGCTTACATGTAAGTGAAGGAAAAGTGTAATTTACTTTGATCAGAGCTCTCCTTTGTGCCATTTTGGCCAATTTGACCAATCTCAATTTAGCTTATTTGTTGAACTCTTCTTTGCATGTGTGGAGCTATGATCGGTTTAGACGAATTAATTAAAATAAGAAATACAAGCCAGGTGGGTCTTTTTTAAAGAGACAAGGACAAAAAATGAAAATCCCAAAGTTAGTCATTTTTTGCAAAAGAGGCTAAATTTTGAGAGCTGTAAAAAGCTGCTGGGCCAATATGCCAATAAAGTGTAATGAAAGAGCTAAATGTGCTTGGTGAAAATCCACTGGTATGTCCCCTCTCTTTTTCACAAATTTCCAACTGTCATTATTTTTGAAAGCCATTGGGAGAGTTTTAAAGCCTCACTTACTTTCTATTGCTAAGTCTTGTTTTGAGTGGTTCAGCAGGGATTTCTTTCAATTAGAAGCACTGTTATAGTTGCAAGTCACATAATAGGCTGCCACTGATTGGTTCAATTTCCTATTCCATTGTGAGTAACATTTATCATCAGATTTTTCTCATGTTTGAAACTGCACAATCTTAGATAGATTAAAATTGTAGAATATTAATCCAGCTTAGATTGAGGTTAGACTACATAATCTAGATAGATCTAGATTCTGGATTAGGAACTAGATAATATGCAATATATATCTTAGATCTCTTTAATCTTATCTAGAAATGAACACTCAATCTAGATCTACTTTCTTCAAAAATATTAGATCTAGTTTAGAATTAAGACATAAACTGATAAAGTAGGCATAAAAAAAATTCAAAATCTTGTCAATAACAGTATGTAAATTTTGCACACATTTTAGGTATAGTATAAGTATTTAGGCAATTGACAAAAGGCAAAAGTTGCTTTGATGTTCAATTCAGATTAGTCCTACTGTATTCCACACCTTCCCTAACCATGCCTTCACATTCCTGCTTTTTTTCAGAAAGCAAAAAGAATGTTTTCTATTGATCATTTGAGTGCCTTAATTAAACCCAATGACCCATGAATTTTTTTTCGAAAGTCTAAGCAGCCTTAAACAACAATCCATAGCAAAAGTAAAAAAAAATAATTTCATTGACTTTGATATTGTGGGATGTAGGCCCAGTGTCCCCTGTAGCACTCTTAAATCACTCTTAATAACAAATTTAACAGAAGTCCTACTCAATGCTCTCATTAACAGTTTAACTTGACTTCTTTAAAATCGACCTACATCCAACACGTCCTTTACCTGAGAATCTAAGATGACAGTATTTCCATCAAGTCTGTAGAAACACTCATCTCCATTGCAGCAATAAATAACATTAGGCAGTGGCTTCACTTGAATTTCTGAAAGCAGTTGCAGAGAAGTTGCAGTCATATACTCGAGAGGCCATTTAAATAAGAACTTGAGGCAAAAATACTGTTCTAAAAAATCTGATTAAAAAAGTAAAGCACATGCAATGGAAATATATACTCATGATATTACAAAATAGATTTCTTTTGTGTTTAAGTGTTGTCCATTTCATCATACAGTGCAGTTAATGGCAAACCTGAACTGACTATTTTGAATGGACCCTGTGTCTCTCACTTTCTTACATCTCTTTGAATCTCCCTTCTACTCTTGCTGGTTTCTTTTATTTCTCTCCTCTCTCTTTCACTCTCTTAACTTCTCTTAACTCCCTCTCCTTCAGTGTCTCTTCTGAAGTGGACAGAACATTCTGTATTTCCTCCGAACTCATTCCTTATTATTTACATCTGTTTTTATATAAAACGTTGAGTTTGTCATAAGGATCTTGTGATAACCAAGAAAGGAAGATGAAGACTATCTTTTTATATAAGACCAATCATTTTTTTACGAGCAATGGGGAAAGTGCAAATGAGAAGAATTGTGCAGTAAATCCAACAAAAATGAGATTGAGGATGCAGAAAGGAATTCAAATGTTCTTCAGAAAAAGGGTTTGTTTGCGAAAAGAATAGATCAAAAGACATAGGTACAAACATATAATGTCAAGAGAGTGATAATAGGAATTTTACTGCAGATGGAAACCCAGAGGCAGAGCTGGGTGTTTAATTGTACATTATGCACCTCACCATTTGATTTTATTAGGGCAAACATGAGCTACAATAAAGATTATTTTCTACATTGATGAATGCCTGATGAGGAGAATAAAAGTTGGAAAGTTTGCAAAAGCTTTATGAGAAGCATTTGTCAGTCTCTGTGAAAAAAGTATGGCACCTTAGACCAACTCGTAAGGTGGGACGTGGATGACAAGGTAGCACCATTTTTGGGCACAACACTTTTATGCAGAAAATCAGTTAATTTGTATTCAAAACAGAGATATATAATAGTATGATTTAAAGATGATTTTGAGTGGATGGTCTGTAGAGGACTTTTTTGTCTACCTCACCTAGGATTGAAAGTACATGATATGTGAGATCAAAACCAAAGCTAAAGAAAGAATAGAGAAGAGGAACACAGAGAAAGATCAGAGAGGGACACGAAAATAAGAGAAGAGCAAGACAAAAAGAAAGAGATGAGAGTAGATGAGAGAGAGAGAGAAAGAGAAAAAGTGACTAGAGAGCAAGGTATAAATATATATTAATGCGAGAGAGAGAGAGAGAGAGAGAGAGAGAGAGAGAGAGAGAGAGAGAGAGAGAGAGAGAGAGAGAGAGAGAGAGAGATAGAAAGAAACAACAGAGAAAAAAAAAGGCACTGAGGGAGGCATAGAGAGGCAATACAGAATCCCCCCCCCCCCCCAGAGAATTAGAAAGCAGCAAGACCATTAAGGGAAAGAAGCAAGAGATGAAAGAGAGAGAAATAGAGAAATAAAGGGATAGATACGAATGTTGAATCATAACACCCCTCCATCTGTTTTCTTCTATCCCCTCCTTTCAAGAACCTATGAGATAGATAAGAATTATTTTCCACTTTTCTAAGAGTGGTGACCAAAAGAAACCATCTGGCATAAGGATAGGGGTGAAAAACACAAAACAAAATTAGGGTTTAGGCCTGTCCAGGGTAAGGTGTAAAGTTTTGATCTAAGAAAGCAGACTGTCGTCATATCTTTTCCTCAGAGTTCACTTACCAACAACATAGTCATGGCCCAGATGAAACATAGAGGGAGACACCTCATCTTGTTTAGAATCTGCACAAGACTGCTCATATTTCCGATGTATACCTGCAGGAATATCCATCACTGGGATAAACTCCACATCAAATTGTAAATGGAGAACACTGGGTGTCAGACACTCAACCATCAAATGGTCCACACTCATCCTCATCTCATCCCGAGCATCACGGTCTAGCTCCAAACCCACCACGGCTGAATCTTTGGGATCCAGGCCCAGGTAGATGGTGCCCATCCTGCCTGACAGGATGGAAGGGAAGACACGGGGATAGCCAAGTTGGTCTTACTCAAACCATGCTGTGTTCATTTATCTTTTTACTTTTATTTGTTTCATTTAGGGCATATAATAAGAATTAGGGTATCTGAAGCACATAAAATCGTGTCGAGAGGAAAAATACAAGACAAATTTTATCGATAAATCTAATCACAAGTTGCCCTAGTTTGCTAGTATATTTCAAGCTTTATCTATAACTAATCCAATCACCAAGTGCTATTTTGCACCAATCATGATCCATAAAACAAAGCCCTTGAACCAATCAGTGTGGCCAATCAAGTCAATTTCATGAGCATCTTTCATCTAATACAAAGGTAACAGAATCAACAAGCAGTAAAGGAACAAGCTCACTTCTCATATCCCTATTTTCACACATACTCGTAAACCAAAGACTCCTCAAGTTCACCCATACCCCTTATTTTTGGGGGAGGAGGGAGGAGGGAGAAATTTAGTAAGCAGACACATCAGCCAAAAAAGTGGCATCACTGTTCTGTATCTTTGTTATTTAGTTTTGGTGATAGTATATTCAGAAACAAAATAGAATTGTCTATAAGAAATTCTAAAATATACTTGGATTTTTTACGTCATCGATTGAAAGCTATAAAATTGTCACGACAATATGTGGGTTCCAAACTACAGCTGTACCAAAACAAGGTAACCCCTCATGCTGAGAAGCTGATGCAATGGGCGCGAACAGACTGACCAAGTGCCATGTCCCTGATTCAGCCAGTGGGTAAACTAATAATAGTGAATAATGTCTACTTGTTCATAACTTCGCTACCAGTAAAGCTAGAAACTTCAAATAAACTGCAAAATTATTGGCTGTTAGTGCAACATTACATGAATTCAATCAATACTGTTGCATGACAAGTAGAGCAGAGAATTTTTAGACAGTAAAGAGTCATAGCTAATGCTGATGATCAACAAATCATAGTTCATAGTTTATTTTAATTCATAACTCTGCTCTCCCTGAAGCTAAAAACATCAAATAAAGTGTAAAATTATCAGGTTTTATTATAGACTATGCAGCAATTTTCTTTCAATACGAGAGACAAAGATCATGGCGATAAATGCACATGCATAGTCTACTTTTTCATAATTATCACTTAAAAAAAAACTCAGCTAAATTACTTGCTACTTTTGCATATTCACAAAAAATCAAAAGATGCAGTCTCATTGTAGACCACCTAAGAATTTTTCTAAAATAAAAGACATGCATGCACTGTGTTACACATCTGCAACTGCTTATCCACCTTAGAAATTGTTCGAGCTGTAGATGGACAACTGTACCCCCATGAAAACGTCTCAAAAATTTTGTACATAAACTATTGTCGTTTTTCCCTGGTTAATTTTTTTTTAACACTTACTGCAACAAAAAAGTATGATGATAGCTTTCTTCAAATACTTGTTTCCCCTGGTCAGCTTACAGGATATATTTCCATGAAGGATTCATACCCGTAGCTGGGTACGGCTCTTTCTTTAATCATAACAAAGCTACTAGATACTGTCAAGAGTTTAAAGAATGAAACCAAAGATCATTGAATGGAATTAAGAATTTAGATCAGCCAATAGGGAATCAATACGTAGATTCTTGTGATTCTGACAAAGGTTTTTTTGCACATTTTTTTCAGACATTATTGGCTGATGCGCCAGCAGAAAAGCAATAGATTGTTGCATCCCATGAATGCAGCAGGATAAGAAATCAGCCCGCAAAGTCATTCAGCTAGCCTCAATTTACATGCATGCTAGCAATCTTCACTCATGGAAATCAGATAAATGCTGCTGCTGCTGCTGCTGCTGCTGCTGCTGCTGCTGCTGCTGCTGCTACTGCTACTGCTACTGCTACTGCTACTACTACTACTACTACTACTACTACCACCAATAATAATAGTAACATTAATGATGACAATAATTAATAGTTATAATAAAAACTAGAAGAAGAAAGGGAACAAAACAACAAAATTGATGATGGTTTTTTTAATTGCTGATGACACTAAGTGGCTATTAATCAATTTCATCTCGCTGAGAGGAATGGGTGTGTAGCAAAAATATAGGGAATGACTATTCTTTTTCATTGATATACAAAATTCATTGGCTTTGATGGTACAAAGGGTATGGATCCAATGCGTTTCTTTGTTGCATCGTGTTATAAAATCAGAAGACGGGGCCCTTCAATGGCCACGATCTGTAGGTGGTCTGTGCTGTGTCCTGTAAGTTGAAGTGTCTGGTTGTTCAAGTGTCATTATGTTTGATCTCCGATCTATCATTGATTAAACAGGTCTGAGGTGGTGTGAGGTTTCTCCTACATATCGTTTTTGGCCCTCTGTGCATGTTATGAAGTAGATGACGTTGTGACAGTCTTTGTGGAATTTTGTATAGTATGTTTTGCCAACTGTTAAGGATGTGAAAGATGAAGTGGGTTTAGTGCGCTTGCATGTTTTGCACTAAGTGTTGAAAACCTGGAATGATGTTTATTCTTTTCATTCTGGAATATACCTGAGTGAGTCCGAAGTTTTTTGAGTTTTTGGTAAGCAGCAAGTGATAGATTAGGAATGTTTTTTTTTTTTTTTTTACATCTCTCAGAGGTGAGAAGAGTAGGAAAGTACTTTCTAAATGTTGCAGAGATGTTGGATGGACCTGAATTGAATCTGGCAATGAAAGGGATTTTAAATTTTTGATTTTTGTTTGGTTCAGTTTTTGTTTAGCTGTTGCTCTGTCCGTCTCTTTAAGCTTTTGTGACGCCTAGTGGAAACCTCATAATTCGAATTGTATGGGAATGGATTAAAACTTTGAATAATGAAAAAGTGTCGTAACTGAATCTATGACTCATTGACTGAGAGTGTACTGTGCCTGCCACAAACAACTCACCCCTTCTCCAGTCTCTTTTTGCTACCAGTATCAGTGTTACGACTGGCAGTACTTTCTTAGTGCATCAGCTCCCTCCTCACGTTTTAGTACACTGATCAGCCTATATAGGGAGTGATTAGCTTTGCTTGCTGCTTAAGAGAACCATGTTGCACTCTAGTAATGCCTTATGGAGTGGTATTGACTTCGAATTAAAAGAATCATACCAGAAAGACTTTGAAATACGAGTCTGATTTTAACAAAGCCAAGGAGCAAAAAAATAACCTATTCTCCTGCAAAATTCAGTTTCTGAGAAATTCGTTTTTGAGGTTTCCACTTTACATTAAAAGGGAAAGCCATGAGCCCTCAGGTGTATGGAGAGTTTCTCGAGTCTGTCAATGAGAGCCTCCTCTGTTGAGTAGATTTGGACATGCCAGATGGCCAAGCTTTAAGGTATGTTGCATTTGATATGTGAGGAAGATCATTGGAGGTCGTTAAATGTATAGGTGGGTTTTGAGTACATGCCTGCGTGTAGCAAGTCTGTTTGAAAAGTCAAAGTGGTAGAGATGGTACTTGTAGTATAGTCACCACAACATCAAGGAATGGTATGTTGGTGATAGAGATGAAACTTGTTAAGTCACCATAACATCAAGGAATGGTATGTCGGTGATAGAGATGGTACTTGTAGTAAAGTCACCACAATATCAAGGAATATGTTGGTGGAAGAGATGGTACTTGTAGTAAAGTCACCACAACATCAAGTAATGGTATCTTGGTGGTACAGATTGTACTTGTAGTAAAGTCACCACAACATCAAGGAATGGTATGTTGGTGGTAGGGATGGTACTTGTAGTATAGTCACCACAACATCAAGGAATGGTATGTTGGTGGTAGGGATGGTACTAGTAGTATAGTCACCACAACATCAAGGAATGGTATGTTGGTGGTAGAGTTGGTACTTGTAGTATAGTCACCACAACATCAAGGAATCTTATGTTGGTGATAGAGATGGTACTTGTAGTAAAGTCACCACAACATCAAGGAATATGTTGGTGGTAGAGTTGGTACTTGTAGTATAGTCACCACAACATCAAGGAATGGTATATTGGTGATCGAGACGGTACTTGTCGTAAAGTCACCACAACATCAAGGAATCATATGGTCGTGGTAGAGATGATACTTGTAGTATAGTCACCACAACATCAAGGAATGGTATGTTGGTGGTAGAGATGATACTTGTAGTATAGTCATCACAACATCAAGGAATGGTATGTTGGTGATAGAGATGGTACTTGTAGTATAGTCACCACAACATCAAGGAATATGTTGGTGGTAGAGATGGTACTTGTAGTATAGTCACCACAACATCAAGGAATATGTTGGTGGTAGAGATGGTACTTGTAGTATAGTCATCACAACATCAAGGAATGGTATGTTGGTGATAGAGACGGTACTTGTCGTAAAGTCACCACAACATCAAGGAATCGTATGGTGGTGGTAGCCCTTGTTCTTGCTCAAACATGTAAGTGTCTCGGTTCAAAATTGTCTGAAAATTTTTTCACAATACTAAATCTTTCAAAGTGTCCCAACATTGAGCGCTGAAGGTGTGAGATTGTTAGGGGGGTCCATAAAATTTGAAAATAAAAAGGGTTCATAAATATGCCTTTTTATGACTCTATAACAACTTTTGGCACAAAATAGGACTAATCTTTGAGTTCAAATTTTCACCAGATTCAATCTTTTCCTTTAAAAATAAATCATTTCAAGTCTTTAATATACCTCTGAATACTACAGCTAGCCTAGTGTAATGATGGGTATTATCTCCACCAGGTTAGTTCTAGTACCAGTTGTGAATGTATGAGAAACATATGGCTCGAATTTCTCTCAATACCCAGTTGGAAGACCTGAAGCTTTTTTTTTCTTTCCTAAGTCAGAAAATTCCATCGGAAATTTTTCTAAGTGTCAAAATCATTGAAAATTTTACATGTCTGACTTGCTGCAGGTCACCACTACATCAAGGAAAGGTATGTCTGGTGGGAGATATGGTACTTGTTGCAAAGTGACCATATTACCAAGGAATGGTATTTTGATGATAGAGATGAAACTTGTTAAGTCACCATGACATCAAGGAATGGTACGTTGGTGCTAGAGATGGTGCTTGTTGCAAAGTCACCACAACATCAAGGAATGGTATGTTGGTGGATATAGACGGGCCAACATAATGCAGAGAAGCAATATGATTGTTAAAGTTTTCAAATCTTGCTTTTGAATATTAGGTTTTTCACAAAATTTGAATAAAACTGTAAATCTAACATCATATAATCTTTGTTACTTAATAAAACATACCTGTATTGAGGAAACCACAAATAATCGCTGAAAATTCTTGTTTGGTAGGCCAGACTTTTAACTGAAGTTCATGAGCTGCATCCTGTGTCAACTGTAACTTGTCACCTTCATCACACATTGGCAAAAAAATGAGTAATGATTTCTTTAATTATTCTTAACTAAGTATCTAATTAGCCCATACATCCTTGTAGCTTAATCTTACTTTGACAAAGTTACTCAGTTACTCTAGTTTCTTATTTTGTACATTCTGTCTGTGCGTCTGTCTATTTATCTCTCTCAGACTAATTCTATCTCTAGCTGTCTTCCCTATCTTTTCCTCTTTCTATCTCTCTATCATAACACTCTTGGCTTTGATTCTGATACTATACTAGTGACATGATTTGTATGAAGGCAGGTAGCCGAGACAGAGCCACTAATTTAAATAATGGAGTCTTTTTGAGAGTCACCTTTGAGAATGAGTGGAGTGAAAGGAATTTTTTTAAGTGACATACTTACTTATGAATGAGAAACTGAAGCATACCTCAACTGATAGGTGAAACTATTTGGCCAGCCTGTTTTTTTGGTTTACATTAAAGGTACTCCTTTTTTGCAGGTCCCTGATTGGTTTATGAAAGTGTGTAGGCCCAAAAAATAGGTTAAAAGTTTGAATGTTATGAAAGCTATGATATAACTGTGCTTTAAAAGGCGCATATAAAACTTTAATAAAATTGCACTTTTTTTTTTTCACTTCAAATTTAAGACCAATTTTTGCGGCCGTTCTTTCTCACATATCCTCTCCTCTCCACGTGTGTTGCTTTTGATTCATCCAACCTTTCAGAAGAAGACTATATAATAGATAAACTTACCAATTTGCAGCCCAAAAAGGAATAGCGATATTCTTCTCAATCAATCAACAACAACAACAACATAATGAACTTCTGAGATACCCCCTGGGGAGGGGGCAATCTCAGTGGCTCCACTAGGAGCCACATAGTGCACTAAGCGCTTACTGCAAGCAGTCCCCAACTGCTGCAGTAACCAAGTAGGACAAGCTTGTTGGGCCGAAGATACCGTTGTGGGCAGTAAAGGGTCGGAAAAACCTATGTTTTCCGTCCCCACCGCTAATGTCCCATGCCCAAGATCTCAATCAATCAAGCAATGGCTCAATAAAGAAGATTGCCATGAACGTATGATGTGCTCTTTTGTGCCCTGCCTTACAGGCATCAGGACTCTAATATAGGACAAAGTTAAGCCCAGATAATTTCACCATGTACAACTCTATTTCTGCTGATGTTTGATGCTATGCCTAGCATGAAGCAGAAGGAAGTTTGTCAATGTCACCCTATGAATTTTGCATCATGTCTACATGACTATCTAGTCAATGATTAAAGGTATGAGAAGTGTATAGTGTGGTCAGAGGGATGGATGTATCAAAATTGCATTGTTACCAAAGCTCTGAAATATTTTGCTGAACAACATGGCAAAAACATTGAGCAGAAAATTCTGGTAAAAGGCTATACACGGATGCTTGTTGGCAGCGTTCATAGCTGCAATCAGAGGACAATAGGACAGCAATCAGTTTCTGCCTGGCAAACTGCATACGCATCATCTGTTGCTATGATTCAAACTCCACTACAGCTACACGTGACCTAGATTCCAATCAAGGGTCCAAGTTTTGCCATCTTCAGAAGTTGAAGCTGTGCATTAGAGCTGATTTCCATGCATTCTATGATGCTCTTCCTCATGTGCCCATTAAAACCTTTGTGACAGCTAAAGCTGTTCGACACCACCAAACTGCAATCAATCAAATTAATGTACACAATATTCAACACTATAACTGGCTTTCGCAATATGTATGCACTATACTCCTGCACATGTTTGAACTCCTGTGACTTTTCGCCCTATAATGTTCCTGATTTATAAACAAATGCTATTTTTTGTCTGGTCAAAATTGATAACACATTGATTATAACATTATTATTTACATAATCTTCAATGTCTGAATGCACTGTTTTAATAATCTTATGAAGTCTATTTCTTAAAGATGACCATGATAACATTGTTTTAATTTTAATTTAATTGACCTATTCTTTCAGCTGTTCGCTATTGATAATTTCATAAAATGTCACACAGATTGCTGTTTTCATATTGCATTGAATACTCAGAGTAAGGCTAATACAGACAAGCAATTTTGTGGCTTATTCTCTTCTATAAATCACATAGGCAGTGCATTATGTAGATTGCATTTAGTTACTACAAATTTTCTTTTTGGTTAATCAAAAGGTCATTGGGTGACATTGGAATCTTTCAATCGAATCTTCAAATGACCAATGACATTAAATGACAAATTTTGTCATGTACCAAGCTAGATATTTGAAATCTTATTCTCTCTTCTTTGTGTCTAGTTAGAACTGTTGTGTAATTAAATTAGTGTCGCTTCATATGAAGAAAAAACACTTAACTAATGGATGAATAAGTCAAAGTGAGGGAGAAAATTTGGTTTCTTTCAGAAAAATAACCCCTTTTTTTTCTCCTTTTCACGCTGGCTTTTTATTTGCATTGACATCTTTAATTGGTCGGTCTCAGCCAAAATCTATAGCATCAACTTGAATTTAAGTGAAACTAAATTCATCGTGAAAACTGTACTCATAAATTATCTGTATTTATGAGCGTAACTGATTTCTTTTTAGCTCTGATTGCTCCTCTAAAAGTGTATCTGGATGGTTTGTAAACGAGTAACTGATTAATGGACATGTTTTGTGGTATGCTCTAACTACACGTGCCTATAACTGTGTAAGTGGAAACCACATAATTATGTAAGTGAATTAGTGGCAGAAATTTATACGTCACAAAAATTTTAATTAAAGCACGCAGAATAGCTGAACACTTAGTAATGGCAATCTCATTAACTCTTTGGGTTAAAGGTATGGGAAAAAGATATTATTGATTTTTTTTTCCTCTCATGTAAAACAACCTTAAAAACAGTTACACTGCTAGAGCACAACACCATCAATTTGAAACTATTCAAAGTTTGGTGTTGCTCTAATACAAAACATAAGGCACAAAATAAGCAATTTTCATACTTTTTGGTTTTTTTTGGTAATGTATTCAATTGTTTAAAACATTGCTTTCACCACAGCTGTTATTGATTTATACTTACGATTTTTGAACCTACCTCTAATGTAAAATTTTGTTGGCAATTGTCTACTACCCTGACTGACCTCACTTGTAAAGCTGCTGCTTTCCTGCGTGTCAAAACCTGTTGTTAAATAAATTTGCTGTTAATCTAATAAAATATTTAAATATTGAAAAGATGGTGAGTGCATGGTGGGCAGGGGAGAAAAGAGATGGAAAAAGATGGAGGGGGTTGAGGCTATGATCCTTTAATCTACACATGCTTGTTTTGTTTGATAAGAGTTAAATGTGAACCACATTAGATAGTTGTTTAGTGATTATGTCATGAGAAGTTGTAATCAATTGCCCATTTAAATTGCACATGTTAAAGGAACATTTCAAGCCTCAAAAAGACACTTTTTACTAATACCCCCCCCCAATTTTCTTTTACTCCTCTAATTCTATCATCTTACTGGAAAAGCTTTCAGTTAAGACATCAGAGCTGCTGAGATTATCACCAGAGCTATCATCACTGTCTGTGATATCAACTGTCTGTTGAGGCAAACATGGATGAATATGGTTAGATTTTGGTTGAGAAAATTATAAACAACCTGTGAAGTTTTGAGGTTATATTGTTTTTTCTGATCAATAGAAAAGAAGACATCCATGTCACACCATGTCTCCTTATATATTTACACAAAACAAATAACACCCAAATGAAACTTCGGAAGAAAAAAAAAGAAGTTATAAAATCACATTTCATAGAAGACAAATAAAATATATTCCATGGTTTAAATACCTTTAATATCTTAACAAATATATTTTTCTGTACGGACATAATGTTAAAAGCCATAAGACTTATTTTTTTCAATTATTACAGATCTACATCACAACTTTCATTATATTACCGAAAACTTGAAGATGACCAGTGAAGGAAATTACGCATAAAGGAGTATATCAGAAAGGAAGCATATAAAAATAGAGATTCTGCATACAAAGATTGACACTGGTACATGGTAGAGAAAAGTGAATCCCTTACCTTCATCAACGACTGTCCTTTATCAGCAAGCATATTTTCAGTACTCCTCAGAAATAAATCAGATTTTGTACCTCTAAATTTACATTTTGATTTGTTTCTTAAGCCCTTCCACGTATATCAATTTTACATTCCACTTAAAGTAACCTGTGCAGCTTATCTTTTTCGGTCTATCAAAAAAAGTCAGCACGTATGATGAATAAATTATGAGAGATAGATCACACTAGTTAATTCACTCTGTTAGGTCAAAAGCTTACCTTTTTAGTCCATTCATGGTCGGAGGATAAATGGACTGAAATGTGAAAGGTCAGTTGCAACCATAGTGGCCCAGTTGAACTATTTTTGTACGAATTATATTCTGAAATTTTTAAAGTTTTAGGCTGATAATCATTTCACAATTGGCTACAAATAGAGTCAAGTAGCGAACTAGCTTCAAAGAGCCAAGGCCAGGGAGAGATTGGTGGTTCTTACAGTCTGACTGTCACGTATTTAGCAAGCAGTGAAATACGATGTAAAAATTAATCTGTTATTTTCTAATATTTCATCATCTTTTTTCCTTCCTTTACAGGACTCAAAAGAAATATCAAGTGATATGATACAAGTCTCCTTGAACAATCATAACGTTTCTATGGCTTTGAAAAATTTAACATCAACATGTTTCAAGTTTGCAATTAAAAATTACTACATGAGGCTTATTTGGAGTGGTTGAGAGACACAGTAAAGTTATAGCATTATTTTAAAAACTGCATTAAATTCTGCCTTCATTTAGCTCATCTCTCTCTTCTGATCTTGTCTCTCTTAATTCTGTATGACCTTACTCTTTCATGCCAAAAAAAAAAAAAAAAAAATGCATGGATACTCTGATGCCTCAAACTATCTGTCTCACAGTTATCTAAAAACACCTAGAACATCATTTATTTCAATATTTGACTCTTTTGATTGTAAGGTGTGTTTTTCATGGTTTTTGCCACAAAAAGAGAGCAGCTATACTGATAAAAAGAAAGTGCTGAAAACAAATGTATCATCTCTTTAAGCCCCTCAGTCTCAGCAAAGCAAATTCTCGCATGCCTCTTTTGTCTCTAGCTAAGCCTATCTGAGCAACTTGCTCTCCACACATACAAACACAAACAGCAGACTGTTGAATAGATTTCAAAAGATCTGCTTATTCTAAACCTTCCTTCTTGAGTTAAAGTCTCAAGGATAGATGGGCCTATCTTAAATATGAGAGAAGGATGCTGTTTCACCCCACTTAATTTCTTTCAACCTACTTCCCTTACTCCGTCGAGCAGTTGATGTAACAAAACCAACATAGAGGAGGATGAAAGAACAAAATTCAAACGATCGACACAAGATCCCTTTAAGATCCAAATTTAAGACATCGATTTGCGTATTACTTAAATCATCAAACGTCATTTTCTTGAAATCTGTGCTAAATTGTATAAAATAATTATAAAGAGGTCTATTTTGTCTCACCTTCACACCCAGGGAAATATTCTCCTCAGGAGTGCTTTCAGAGGCTTGCAATAAGTTTTTATAACCTCTGTACCTGAAAATTTTAAAAAATTGTGTCTCTTCACGAAAAAAAAAAAATTTTATAAATTGACACTTGATGCAATTACACTTCAAAGCAAAGTCAACTCACCAATCGTCACTGTAACAAGATTTTCTAAAAGAAGCGGATTTTTTTAAGCAGAATTTAAAGTCATGTCCATCCTACATTAAAACAAAATTTTGTTTTTTCCTTAGTGTTCTTGATCTAATTTCTATTAAAATAAACATGTTACAGCACTAAATCAATAATAAAATGGCATTGCAGAATCTCACAGTTAGTTTCTTGCCTTTGAAAGCATTTCAATCTAGTTTATTATGGATTTGAATAAAAAGATGAGGCTTTCAGAAGATAACAGGTTTTTTTTTACATCTTCACAATCGCTTCAAAAGATAGATTTTTCTTTTAAATTATTAAATTTATATTGATTTAAAAAAAAATAATATGTCTCCCTTCCATTTTTTTGCCATGTGACTGACTGAACAAATAAATAACAGTAAGGTCTGGGTGTGAAGATGGAGAAAACAATGTTTTTCGGACCAATGAATGATCAAGTAAACAATTTAGAGGTACCATCTTCTCTGGCAGAGTATATGGACATTTCTGATGTGTTCATTCAATTTGTTGTCTTTACTTTCTACCCTAAACACATGGGCTTTTTTTACCTTGTGTATTTTTCCAACAATTTAGATTATTTCTTTTGTCGCTTCTTTGTATCGAGGAAAAAAATTAGTTCTGTTTTTAGAGTTTTAGAATACATGCTTATAAAAGAATATTAAAAGCTTAATCGCAAAGACACTGACTAAAAATCTCTTACATTAACATGATGAAACTAGTAATATTCGATGATTCATAGACTAATGATATTGGTAAAAATGAATACGGTATGTTTATGATTTTTGCCAATGATGTGATAGGGCTGACTTGAAGCATCATAAATTTTTTCATGTTTGCCTCTCAAGCATATTTTTTGTTACAATTTTTACTCAAAGGTTTTCTTGCGGTTTTTAAAAAACAAGCATTAAAATTGTAGGTGTGATTAACTAGTTATAACCTATTAAAAAATGTAATCTACCAGGAGTAAAAGTTTTCATACCTTTTTAAAAATAGCTCTAGAGACCTTAACTATAAAGCATTTCACATAAAAAATAATCTGAATAAAGGTGAAAACTTGATGAATACTGTGAAGCACAAATATCCAACAAAAACTGATAGATCATGACTAAAATGGGTTTTAGGTACAGCCAAATTTTATGTCTTGTACTGCTCTCAGTTATCTGCCCCTGCTTTGACGGTCAGGGAGGTCATTAATTGCCCTAGACAGTTTTATTGCTGGTTATTGAAATCCCACGGGATGCCCGTGGCCAGCCCAGGCAGATCAAAAAAATACCTAGGTTCTAGGGATTTTCGTTGCCATGATCACATCACTGTTCAATATAGACTGAATTCCAAAAATTAATGGAAAATTCTCATCCCTGCAGTCGTTTGCAAATGGCATTCTCTTCATTGTTCAAACTTTATGTAGAATTCACTTTTTTTTTCATGTTGATGTAAATATCTGCCTGAAAAATTTGCATTCATTATGTACAGCGAATAGAAATATTCTTTCACCTAAATTTTGCAATGGTATTGACTTTTTTTGACTTCTCTGGTGCCACAATTGTCCATTGTGTTTTCCTGCCTGAGATGTTAACAAAATATACATAATTAAATTGTTTCTACTGATCAGGTCCTTTGTCCCTCTTTGAACTGGAAGTTGGATTCTCTGATCTTATTCGTTTATCTCTATCCCAGGTTCTGCTGTGATTGATACCTGAATTGTGTTTTTCTTTGGAAGTCCTGCTGCTGCTAATGCCATACATGCTCCTACTATGTTCATTTTCAGAATCTCTGTCACTGCTAATGCTGTAGATAGTATACCCCCGCTTAAGGTTTTGCAAGGGTTATTGTCGTTGCTGTAGATGCCCCTGCTGTGGGTGTTGTCATGACCTGTACCATTGCCACAATATCCACTGCTCTATTTTGTGCTGCTTATTGTAGATACTGCAGATGTCAGTGTTGTGGGAGTTGTCACAATCTCTGCCACTGCTGGTCCAAAGATGACCCTGATAATTGCCAATGCACAATCTACAGAGTCAAGCTGCTCTACTATAATAAATATTTTTTTTTTTACTTATTTTTTCAGAATATATTATTCTATAAGATTTCATAAACAAGCAATTTTTATTTACTTAAAAAGGAGTGCTGTCGGTTACTGCTGTTTCTGTTAGAAGATTTCCTTTCTATTCAATATCAATTCAGATGGCTATCATTAATATCTAAGATGCATCCTGGCCATCTTTGAAGATTATCCAGGTTGTCACATAATTATGTCTAATGGAGCTGTTGTAAGCCACAAACTGGGCTGCACCATGAATAAAATGGACAGAAACAAGAGTTGCAGACTCTGAATCTGTTCAAAATCTAGCTAAGTCTGTCGTGTCCTGTGTACAATCTGAAGATACAGTGGAATCAGCTTAAAGTCAACACCTTGGGAACCAACAAAAGTGTTGACTTTTAGCAAGGTTGACTTTATCCATTTCCAGGCAACAAGACCAAAAGTTCATGTTATAAAAGCTGGTTGTGTCCCTTTCGTTACTTATGATAATGGTCTCCCTTTGAAGTGTCTCCATTTTGTTACTAAAAGCTATAGTGGGGTAAATTCATACGAGTTATTTAGGCAAAGAGAAAAACCACTCTAAGCCTGAAAAGAGGTTTATTTAAACAATTTGATGTACTACACACAAAAACACAAAATATGTGTACATACAAACACTTCTTGCTTTATTTACTTTAGCTTTACCATTTTTTAATATGGGCGATTGGTTGATTTTATAGGAGGCTCTGAAAAGGATGCTATTGGTTAAGGCGAGCTGAGGTGGGGAGAAAACAATGCACTGTTTGCCTCAAATAATGCGAGCCCATGATAAGTTAGGTCTAAATCTAGATCCGACACACCCTACCTCCATCCTGCCCACACCCTACGCACCCTTCTTTGTTACTGTCACAACCGCGAAAGACCACACCAACATACCTAGGCTTTGTTATTACAACACAGTGACTTACTGACTGTATTGGGTTTACAAACAAAGATCTATATCCTGCCCACGCATCCCTAGTCATCTGTTTTTATGGGTTTCACCTTTTCCTATCAACCACGAGATGTTGACTTTAAGCAAAATGCCCCCCCCCAAGCCATTGACTTTATCAGAAAATCAGTTCATTAAACAAAGAAGGAAAAAAAAAACGGGACCACGGTTGACCTTAAGAGAGTTGACTTGAAGCAGATCCCATTGTAATTGCTTTGTTCTGAAAACGGTGCCAGATATACAGTATTCCTTTTCCGTTTGTCTAGGTATATTTAGTTGTATATAAGCATCATTTAGTATTTTAGAAATATGAAGAAGGTGGCAAGCTTTTCAACATTTTTATTCAATACTGCAATTGTTACCACCCTATATATATTACAAATGATAATTCATAATATTGATGTAACTCACAGCAAATATTATACTAGCCCCATGACTTCTCTAAAATATCAAGCAAATTTCTTTCAGAGCTGAAAAGGTGACATTCAAATAAATCTACCCAGAGTTATGGACAAATATTCCAGATCTAAAGACAGACTTTTTAACACAGGGCCTCAGACCATTTAATCATTTCTTACAGAACCACAACACTTTTCCTTACCTATGTCCCTTAAGATGAGGATTAGTGGGCCTATTGAAATAAACATAGTTGCCCAGGGCCTTTGCACACAATTTCATGATAATATCATGGCTGTAGTAGAGACTGAACACTTGCAGTACAATATCTAGACCTGAAACATTATACAATGCATTATACATCCCAATTTGTGTATCAAAATAAATCGAATATATATTAAACTAGAACCAAAGGTGTTTAAAAGGAAAAATAGAAAATTATGGAAGTTTTGACTTCATGCAAAGGAAACTGTCTTGTTTTTCAGTTTAAATAGTAATAACCATCCACATCATAAGGATTTTTAAACATTTATAGAGGATGGAAAATCATAGGTAATAAAGAACATTTAGCATACCTCGATGTTGATAAAACAAGCTCTTTCCTTTGGTTGACATGAACATACTGTTGGCCAGACATGCAATGCAAGACTCAACAACAGCATTGATACGAACATCAGCCCAGGTGATGGATACCAGGGAGTGTAATTCAGAGTAACTAATGTCATCACCATTTCTTGGGAGAGGCAAGCTATTTGGTGCCTTGGGTAATGTTGCTGTTTGACTCAACTTGACAGATTGCGTATTTTTAGCATTCAATAAAGATCTTTTTTCAATGGTCCTCTGCATGCATCTTTGCAGTGTAGCTACAGAGAGATGGATAAATGATGAAAAGAAAAATTACAAATTGTTTAAACACAATGCACAATTATCTGATTCTTTTTTAATTAGCACAGTCAGAAAATATCTTAAAAACACTATATGGAAAAACCTTAAATGATGGAAACTGAAAATTTTTAGGGAAAGGAAAGTAAAGAATTCAAATGTGACTTTCTAACATACCCCTTTTTGATATTCTCAAATGTGCAGAGTTTTATCATGGACATGACAGAGTCTTCAGTCGTAATCTTCAGTGATTTTTTTTAACGATTATTAATTCTTTCTCCCTGTTTTCCCAGTATTTATCAAGGGGTGTTTCTCATCTCAAGCTAAAGATGAGTGGAAGCATCAAGAGACTCTTGACAGCTTTCACCATTGACCTGGCTGTCCTGTTCAATTGGGGATGTCCAGGTAATGATATCTTGTGTATCAAGTTTGAGTGGTTTGTGAATCAAGGAACGTTCTGACGTTAATTGGGGACTGTTTAGAGGAATAATTTCTTTTGGAACCCTACATCTGACAAATTGTTGTTTGAGTTGTAGCTGCTGATCACATGTATTGGAATAAAAGCACATTCTAAAAAGTCCAGCATAACTTTTTGCCATAGGCATCACCTTCATCATGTTGTTGAAGAAGTTTTTTGTGCATTCTTAAGTGAGGACAGCATGTCGTCCAAAGTTGGTAATTTGTAGTGCTCTCTAGTAAAAGCATTGTAAGGCTGCTGAGGATCAATGTCAACGCTGATCCCCATGGTCATCTAATTGGCCAAACCAGTTGGCTTATCCAACAGTTAGAAGATGGATTCAGCTCACAAAAGTGGTAGCACTTGTAAGACATCAGAGTGATTGATTAAATCACCTCAATGTTTTGGTTGCTTTGGCTGTCTTAAAGTCTTCAGAAAGTCTAATTGATTCATTCTAAAATATTCACTGCACTTTCTGTCTCCTGTACAAGATCAGTATTCTGATGATTCATTAAATCATCTGACGGTAGTGTGCCCTTTAGCACATCAAATTGACCTATTGATTCATTCCAGGGTATTGGAACATTTGCTGCATTTAATTGAAACTTACCAAGTGTCCCTGGAATCAGAGTATACCATGGTGTTGACTGAACTTGCTGTGTCCTAAAGGATGTTAGATTGACCACCAGGTCCAAGGCTCTGTAGGCAACATCAAGGTCAGGGCAGGTTATAAGATCAGGCAAGGCATGCAGTATCCCCGACTGAAACAAGATGTTTACAGTTGTGATGCCATTATATCTGAAATATGTCCGTAAAAAGAGAAACACAATCATTAATGAAAAAGATAAAGCAAAAAATTAAAGGCCAAGGCTAGAATTTTTTTCAAATCTTTTTTCAAAAATTTTTCAAGCTTGTTAAAGCCTTTACACTGACATTTATGGAAGATAAATGTTCAGATCCACCATAAATAAGATATAGATTTCAACCAACATCTCAGAGGTGCATACTAGTCCAACAGGTTAGCATCTTACTTTTAAACAACTCCGCCCTTAGAAAATGCTTCTTGTAGACAAGGCTTTTATTATCACAAAGCAACCAGCTCATGGTAGATTAAGCTTATAAAAATAAACATTGAATAAGTATAGATAAAGAAAATGCTATATATTTCTCATTATATTTTCAACCTCTAAACAAACTCAATACAATCCAAACTTCAAATTCTTGGTCAACAAATGAAGTTATTTCAAGTTATTTGAAGATCTTTGTGAAATTTACTTTGCAGATTTACCAGCCCAGATTGTCTCATTTAAGCAAGCTGATTTGAGTTTGCATTTCATATTTTGTTTAAACATGGAATACAAGGAGAAAAGAAAAACAGTCTGATTAGACAAGAATATCAGTGGCGCCGCAATGATTGGGAGTTTAGTGGGGCTGAGCAATAAATAAGACTAACTTTATTGACCCATTTAACTTGTTAGGTAACATAAGTAATTGTTGAAATGTGTCCAAAAGCTGATCGTCATGAAGCAGAGAACTGAAGCGATTATGAAGTAAATAGTCAACTCTATTCATTGTGTTGTAGTGTATAAAAATATAGAATTATATTTTTATAAAATTTTAAATGTAGCTTAGTTTTACAGATGCTTTAATTATCAAGTGAATTGAAACATTTATAACATCTGGATCACGTTAGTTGTAACTGTGGGAACAGAAAATTTTGGGGCTTAAGGGACAGACCAATGAAAAACTTTCTTACTTGCTTACAGGAGTGTCATGCTTGTTAAAACGAGAGCTTGTAATAAGCATAGTAAAATATTTCGACCAATTAATCAAGAGCGAGAAGCATATATTGACACCTTATATCGCGTCAAAGGATTGCTGGAGATATCATGTTGTTTAGACTTATAAATCAAACGTATGAACAATGAAGACATAGATATAGCCCGCAGTATTCAGTTGGTGATGATGGTTACCATTTTTTTATATCTGCTATTTGAAAATTAAGTGCATGAAACTGAAATATAACAATGATTGTGCTCAAAATAGTCCAAACAACAGGGTGAGGCTGAAGTCCTAAGCCCCAGGCCAGATGGCACCACTGAATAATATACTGAATTGTACCTTTATTATTTGCTGTTCAAATCTCTGTAAACAAGTTAATGATGATTGTGTGTATACACATAAAAAATGATTAAAATATCGAGAAAGGTATAAAAATCAAGGAAATTTATGCTTGAAATCTTAACATGTTCAGATGGAATAAGTGTAATCCATCTAAAAATTAAATTGCCATATTCATTGTCCTGTGCACCATAGTTACATGTGTTGTTTTCTTATTAAACAGAGATTATTGCAAAATTTAATCTCATTGCATCTGTACATTTGGATAAATAGATTTTAAAAATCTTCAGGAAAGTATCTATAATGTTGTTAAGTCATTAAGACATATATAACACGCTTTCTCGGTATGCCTTCATAGAAAAACAAAAAGAAATGAAAAGGATGAACTCCCTCTAAACTTTAAGCTCTTTTAGAGTTTTTTAAATTTTTTTTTAAACAGATATTAGCAGATTTTTTTTCCTGCTTCATTACATGCGCTAAATGGACAAGTCAGTCTACTTAATGCTAACTGCTACAGGCTGCAATAGAAGTTCTTTTGAAGTGTTGCTGCTTTGGACTAGATTAAATTAAATTGTAATCAAGAAAGGATTGCAAGATATATTTTGCAATAAAACAATAGAATTTTTTTCCCTTACTAGCTGTGTGTACACATAATGGTTTAAACTATAAGGTCTTGTCAGTAGTCTAAGGTTACTTATCTGATTGACCTTTGAAATTTGTGGTTTGGATCAGTTTTGTTGAAATGGAGTATTTTATTATCCACTGTTTCTTCTGAGCCCTTTTGACAGGTCCTTTTCTATGTTGATTTTTCATGTTGGAAATGTTAAGATCCCAGAAATGTCAACCTTGGTGGGATTAATTGAAAGACCTCTGCATTTGGTGTTCAGAGCTGTACTCAGATTGCTTAAAGTTTAGTTTCCCCTTCCCCTACATTAAAAGACTTTTAGCAATGATTGAGAATAATGTAGAGAGATTACAATGTTGTAATTGATGCAACTATGAGGCTAACTCTCTTTTTATTGCTCCTGGTTTTATTTGTATTCTTAAATTACTGGACTAAAATCTTGTGGGTGTCTGTCCTTTTTTGATGCCTTTTGGGCATCATATGTATAACCTTACGGCAACACTTGAAATGCATTGGTGTGAACATGTTGCAAGCTTACAATCTAAAGGTTCCACCTCCATCTAAAATCTCTTTAGCTGAACTTTTTGGTTATAAGCCTGCAATGTTTTTGTTCCAAAATGTTTGTTTGCTTGGTGTTAACTTTTTACAAAACAATGCGACTTGTGCAAGTGCATAAGCTTCTCTATCTACTTCTTTCAATGTTACCTTTTGATTTAGTCTTCAAAAAACATTTTTTTTTTAAATTTATACTCTACAATATGTGATATAACTTTGTCGAAAGACAGAGATAACAGGGTTTAGGAAAGTCAAATGACAAAATAACATCATATTCATAGTGACAATAAAGCCTACTTGGCTTTCAAACCTATGGAGAGCTGACCAAAATACACTATGTTATGAAAAAAACCCAGGAGTGATAGTATAACAAGGCATGCAGGCCTACAGAGCCATATTCATTGGAAAACTCAGTCCATGATTTATTTACATCCTGAATTTAAAAAAAATGACTCTGTTTTAATTCTCGTGAGTACTGAAAAACTTCTTTATAAATTTTTGTTTTCCAAGGTTCCAAATTATTAGAAATTCTGTTCCCTGTTTGCATTCCAAAAAATTGTTCATTATTTTATACCAGCAGATACAGGTGAACAAAATATATCAGAAGGGCTTAATCACCATATTCCTAAAGATATGAATTTGTGCCAAAATGTGCAAATGCATTTACAGTTTATAAAGACACTTTATATATATATATACATATATATTTTGAAAAATTGTCCTACCTAGTAGTCCATGACTTCGAAGTTTTGTGCCTATTGGCACTCGTCAGGTGTTGTTGTTCTCTATACATTGGCTAGGAGATGTTTGTGCGTACAGTGTGAAAAGACCTCTTTCCAGTGGTTTAAACCAGGCTGTTGCCACAAAAATTTGAACTTTTCTTCTAAACAAAGTGTGCAATCTTTTTGTCTGGTGTCACTGGTCTTACTTTTTTGATGATTTCCCATTCTTTTCTATGATCTATTTTGTTGTTTTTTAAATCAAATATGTTCACTTAATTCTGTAGCTGATTTTTTATGCTCCAGTTTGAAAGATTAGTGTCGATTATATCTTGTTTTAAATGTATTTTTTCAGTAAGTCCTACAAATGTTTCCTTGCTATTAGATTCGGTTTGTGTTACGGTTGCTTTATAGACGATGCATTCGGTGAGGCATTTCCCGTCAAGAGGTATTCTTCTTTATTTCTGCAGTTGCATGTTTTCTTGTTTGTGGATTTGTCTTTATTCTGATCTTGTAATAGGGGCTTATTGTAAGTATCAAGTTATATTTTCATATATTGTGAAGAGGAATATTTTAATGTAATTGTATGTAAATTTAATAACACTTCATGTACTCTGTGAAACGTTTTTCAAGGCTTGCAGGATACAGTGAGATTAGAAAATATTGCATCATTACTTGATAGCAGATATTGCAATCTATTAATGGTCAACTAATAAATAAAAGGATACAAAAAAGTGCAAGTTTTTACCTCACAATTAATCCAAGAGTTCCGAGTGCAAGTTCAGGTGCTCTTGTGTCCAGGGGCATGGGACTAACACCTGGAATAAAATATAAAAAGATAAAAACCATATGAAAGTTTAAGTATATTTGGAGGTCTAGGCTGCAATCTAAGGAATTTTCAAAAGTCATATATAATGAATTTATCTTGTCTTTTCTGATCTACTATAAACAAGTCAGTATAACTAGTCTAAAATCTCTAAAAAGTAAAATCAAATTCAGTCTTTCTTGTATTCTATAGCTATTGAAAAATGCCTGGATTAGTGAAATTGATAATCCAGCTGCCAGGATCTTTGCACAGAACAAGAATTTCTAATTCTAGTACAATTGGAGGTCTGTGATGCAATAGAGGGAATTTTTAAGAGCCATGCATGATTACTTTTATTACATTTTTGGAGTCTAGTTTGAAAAATTTGTAAGTATAAAGCAAACAGTATAATATGGGCTATTAAAAGTGAAATACAACGAGAAGACATTATTACCTTTAAGACATGCCAACGAGGCCAATGGTGGATGTTTAATCAAATTACAACTTGAAGGTAGGTTGTAAATAGCAGATGATAATACTCGGTGTACACAGCCTGTGTCCAGGTCTAGTACAATGATGATCCCATCTTCTATCTCCATCACTCTTGCACGGATAAGTTGTTCATCAGACCCATCTCTGACTGTTGCAGTGATCACATCCAATTTATTTGGTTTCACATTCACAAGTTGAGATTTGGAATGAGACAGACATCTGCTAATTTGCTGAAATTGACAGATTTTTTCTCTGCCAATGACTGCCCAAAAAAAGTTTCCGCTGAGAATATGGGTGATTTTTGCCTGTACCGGTACCACATGTTTTGAAAGGTCAGTAAAACTCCTATTTGTAGATTGCCTTATCTTGCTCAACTTTGCCTCTTCTATATGGATAGCCATCTTACCACCCTGCGGCCAAGCAACGCCTTCAGAAATAAGAAGTTCTGCTAAACTTAAATCTGTTACCTTTGTTGGAAGCAGAACTTGACAATGCTTTATCTTAATAGATTTGCCTAAGATTTCATAACACAGAGGTTCATAAAATTTAAACTCAATCTCCTCTTCTCTTTGAGGAGGCCCTGCTGAGTCTGAATCATTTGTCTCTTTATGAGATTCCAGTAGTGATGCTTGTTCTCCATCCACACTAACCATCACATATCCACCTTCTTTTAAAGATGATATTGCAGCTTTAACAGATGCTTCATAGCCTGACCTAAACTGAAAGAAATGGTTGGCACTATATGGGTTGGCAAAAAGGGCACAATCTGGAACAATGTATCTCATCAGGGTAGAGACAAAGTCTTTGTCCACATATTTTAGATAGAGAGACGGTGGTATGCCATCACAGATGTGATAAATGCAACTTAGAGCTAAAATTAGTATTGAAGTGTTCTTACAGCGACTTCCATAAATATTTCCAGGAGCAATTGCTTCCGAACTCTTGCAAACTGAGTCTTCAACTATTTTGCACTTATCCCAGCTTCTTCTTAGGAGGTTTGTGAGGTACTGAATGGTGCCATTTGATATGATCATGCATTTTAAGGTTAAGCTCATTTCACTTTCAGCTGAAAGAATAATGAGCAAACCTTTCAGGGTATCTTCAAGCTGTTCGCTGTTATTAAGGGATTCTATGAGGCTCTCCATCTTGGATGCTGTTAGTGCCTGATTAAAAGATACATATACGAATTGTAAAATATTTCTGAAAAAAAAATTTCATATTCATTTTCTTAAGAAAGCTTACCTAAACAAATCATTTATTTCCTTTAAATTATGAGAATCAGTCTCAAATGCTGCAATGTTGAACAGACTAAGTTGCTTGAAGAACGTTTTTTTCTTAAAACAATCTAGGCTATTGAAAAAAATAAACTTGAAAATTTCACATCGTATTCTTACATGTTGGATGTACTTTCTTTTTTTTTTTTAACAATACACTTATATGTGAGATAAAACAAAAGATACCATGGAATCTAGAAATCAGGTAGAGTTCTGAATTTTATATTCCTAATCAGGAAGGGCCCCCATGTGGTCAGGAACAGATTTAAACTGAAAGGATGGAAATGATGGAATTGTTCTAAATGATAAATTAAAAATATCAACTACTGTTGATAAAAATGAGTTTTAGGTATTCTTTTCATTTGTGTAATGAAAAACTAGATTTGCAATAAAAGTTAAAACAGAGCAGTAATTAACTATTAAGTTAAAGATAGAGCAAGAGCAAACAGAGTCTCAATAAGATCTAGCATGAGTCCAGTTCAATCTATGATTAAATTGATTGATTGAGGCTCCTGCCTTAGCTAAGCTATTCATAAATAATTGCCTGTTGTTAGTTGAGTTGCCCTCATCAACAGCCAAACAGTCCTCTCACCTTACCTTGTACCACTGAATCAGACCTTACACTCATCAATTCACACATTAATTTCCTTCTTAGGATTTAATGAGTCCAGAAATTTAAAACTGAATCACCAATTGAATCAACACTTTGCTTACCCAGGATGAGACAAAGGATGTGCAAAAGGTCACTGTTTGCGACCATTACTGTTAGACTCAGAAGGCTCAATAACATGAGTGATAAAACCGTGGTAACAATGAAAGTCAATATTGGTTTGTCAGTCATGGATGGTCCTTCTAGCTTTTCTCAAGTTTAGTGGAAAAGTGTTTCATTTTCCAATTCTCCTGTAGGGCAAATAGATAAATACCCACTTACTTACTCATCCTTTGTCTCTCATGTCCTCATATATTCTCTATCATCCTTTGATATCATCATACATGTAATCAATAAAGATATTTCATTCACCAATAGAAGGAAGTTATTCATTCTTAACTATGATGGAGAACTGTTGAAGTGTTGTGACTTCCATAGCAGTCATTCTGCCTACCAGCCCAGCGTTTAATAGCAAACCAGTATTAGCTACCACTAATCAACCTAGTCCCCTCACCATGCCAAAGTTAATGTGCCCAGTTGATGGCTGTGACTGTCAATCACAGGATTTGGATGCAGCATTTGCAGAAGCCCTGACAACACCACTTAAGATGCTTGACAAAACAGCACACAAAGCAACACCTGCCTCGAAGGTAAAGCTGGACCCGCCACAAATAGGAGCTGCTTGTGAACCAGACCAGTGATCCTATTTATAAGGCAGTGGGCAATGTACAAGGCAGGCATGTTCATATCAGATTATTTGACACCTACAGCCTTGTTCTACTGCTGCAGCCCAGATTTGCACACTGACACCATGCGTGACTTGCAAGATGACGTATCAGCAATGAAAGAAGAAGACTTCATGGCGGCCATTAGAAGGTTGGCAGTGCAAGATGAGAGTACTCTCGTCCACCGTATCAGGCTGAGCAAGATGACATAGTCGCTAGAAACGGGAATACGTACCTTCTTAGCCAGTTTGAGAGGTCAGACTTCTCTTTGTCAGTACACAGGCAAATGTAAGGAACCAAACTGCACAAACACATTTGATTATAGTAATGAGATCATCAAGGACAATCTGATCAGAGGCATTGCAGACCCAGAGATCCTCTCTGACCTTCTGAATGACCTGAAGACAGATAGAACTTTAGAGGAAACAGCTACCTTTATTGCACAGAAAGAACAGGGTAAAGCCACTAAGACTGCAGTGGGTGACTGCTTTGGAGCCATGAGCCACCTACCCATATCAAAGACCTACCACCCTCCAAAGCTGAAGCCCCAAGCAACACCAGGCAGAAAATGGTGGGCATGTGGTGGACCCAGACATGACCAGAAGAATGATAGAGCAACCCGATCAAGGTCCTGTGAAGCATGGTCACATACATGTGCTAAATTCTCAGTGAAAGAGGGGTAGAGAACTTCATACAGAAGATGACACGCATGGCGACAATTCAGTTGGACATCTCTATGATCAACCTTGTACGATGAATATGCGGAATGACACAACCTGCACTGGCAGAGTGAAACCTCTCGAGCATCACATATTTGACGGGGCATGGATAGCTCACCCATCCAAACCCCACCCAATCATGTCAGTTCAATTAACACTTCTACCCGAAGACCATGCAGCATTAGGCTTTCCAATAAAAGACAGGTCAAGACTCAACAATCACCATCCCCATGGTAGCAGAAATGAGGTTGCTAAAGTTCCATCATCCCACTTTGCTCGGCACTTGCCATAGGTATGAATAAAGCGGACATTATACCAGTCAACTATGTGTGGCGCAATTAAAGAAGATCTTGGTGTAGAGGGTGGCATCACTGCTAGAGCCTGTAGATCGGATGCTGTTGGAGCCAACAGGTCAACTTAACTCATGATATATGTTTCAGCCAAGATGGAAAAGGCCTTCCTTTGCAGAGAGGCCCTCATTGCCTTGGGAGCAATTCATGCCAATTTTCCTGAAATATCAGCGTCATGGCCACAAGACCTTGCAGCTTCCGTAGAATCCTCTGAACCACCAACTTGCCATTGTCCCAGGTGTGGACAAGAACCACCCCCCATACCCACAAGCTTGCCACCTAATTTGTAGCCACAGATGAGAACGGACCGGCACTGAAGCAATGGCTGTTAGACTACCATCATGGCACAACCTTCAATGTATGTAAGCATCAACCTCTGCCTATGATGAAATGTGAGCCACTCCAACTATATGTAAATCCGGATGCTAAACCAGTTGCAGTCCAAAACCTGCCTTAGTCCCTATCCACTGGCAAGAAAATGTTTTGAAAGACTTAGAAAGAGATGTAAAAATTGGTGTCCTGGAAAAGGTCTGCCCTAACACCCCGTGACTTAGTGCTCAAGAATGGTTGTCACCGCAAAGGCTGATGGTACTCCAAGACGGACAGTTGACTTACAACCACTAAACCGCCAGTCCATAAGACAAACTCATCATGTATCCAGTCCTTTTCACCTCGCTGACAGAATCCCACAGGAAAAAAAAAAAAAAACCCAAAAAACAGTGACCGATGCATAGAATGGTTACCACTCCGTACCTATCCGTGAAGACGACAGACACTTCACGACTTTCGTCACCCCGTGTGGACAATATAGATACAAAGTCGCCCCCAGGAATTTCTGGCAAGTGGACATGGCCATAACCAATGATTTGATTCGATAATCTCGAGCTTCTCAAACAAAATCAAATGCGTAAATCTCAAGTGAGTCACATAGTTAAAAGAACAATTAAGAATACTGCAAAACTAGCCAGATATTGAGATAAAAGACAGTTGGAAACTCGATGTAGATGTGAAAACAGATAGGCAAATTATTTAGGGTCAGAGCAGGAGAAAATTCAGTCTTATTAAGATCAAGCAAACTTTTGAGTTCAAACTAGACTTGTAATTAATTCAGTGAGGCTCCCTCCTAAGCTAGCCTAAAGCCTTACACTTTATTCTTTTCTTATAAAAAACAGTGGAGAGAACTATCTGCGAGGATAGAGAAAGCTGCCGAAGTATCACAGACGGTGAACTGGGATGCGACACGGCAATAAGTCAGTAAGTCAGTATAAAAAAAAAAACCTTCAGACATGACTAAATGTGGATTGTCATGTTACAAGGGAGAGATTATTTACTGACTGACGAAGGTGACAACTGACTGAAAAAAAGATAAATGAACTTTTCCCTAACCCCTAAAATGTCAAGGTGAGAGACTTTAGAAGTGACCCAAAAACATAAATGTTCTCAAAATTATACACTGAACCAAAGAAAATAAAAGACACCAATGAAGAAAAATAAACACAGAGATAAAAATTATATAAAAAAAAAACATTACATGTAGGCCCCTACTGTTTCAATGAAGTGTTTTAACCATTAATTGCCAATCCTTATCACATCTTAATCTAGATCTAGTCGTATTTAAATTATTATAAAGGTGGGGAAATAACTTAAAGCCTAGACTAATCTTTCTCCACCAGTTATTTGAAGAAAAAAAATATAAAAAGGATTCTTTATTGGAATAGGATAAACATAAACGGAGGAAATATGGCCCAAATAATAAAACAAACTTTATGGGGAAAAAATCCAAATTCTTCTTGTGGAGCATGGTCCAGCCTTTGAATCGGAAAGTGGATTTACTTAGATCTAGGCTTGATTCTAGTTTGAATGAGAGATTCAACTGAAACAAGATCTACGTCTACTGACTCATTTCCACCCACTTAAATACACCTTTTCCTCATCGATATTGCCTTTTCCTTCATTTCTAGGAATACCGCAGTGTTGCGGTCCCGGTTCTATGTTGACAGTGCGGACATAATAATGGCCAGATTTTCACAACATATTAGTCAATAGAGGCGCTGATCTTATCATATTATTATCTTGCAAAAATCTAAGGACAAATTCTTCAGTAAACTTAGGCATTTCCATACAAAATACTAAACTTGTTATGGTTATTTTTAATAAGCAGTAACAATCTGGCCATTTTTGGCGTGATTTGTTCACATACAACCGGGACCGCAACACTGCGCTATTACCGATAGAGATCCCTAGATGTTTTAGATTCTACATGATTCAGGGACCTGAAAGCCTCTTCAGAAAGTTATTCTTGGAGAAAACGACTAGACCAATTAATAGGCACCCGCAAAATCTTTTTATATCGATCACGTAGTTTAAAGAAATCATGGCGAAACGAAACTAGAAGTAGAATATTTCCAGAAGTATGAGAACTCTTTTGTTTAGATTACATGGTGAAGAATATTTATTATAAATTTTGTATGGCCCAGAAGAGCATATTGCACATGACGGTCTTGAATTGAAACATGAAAATTTTTGTAAGAATGTTCAGAACTTTTGGCAAGGATCATTCCAAACTCAGACAAAATCCGGACTTCTTAATAAATATCCGGAAACTTGGGTATTTCTGAAATGAGATAGGAAACGAGAAACAGACAAACCAGCAAGGTGCACCCACAAGGTCAAATCAGGTGCTTGGTATATTCATGGTCTAAGACCGCTAAGAGATACATGTATTCATCTATCTCCACTGGCAGACTAAGCTCAACAAATATCACCAACAGGCATAGGTCTGGTATCACTACTTATTGAGCCCCTAATCTACGTTTTTTTTTTTTCTTTTGCATACATGTAGTTAAAAAAGGCCGACTAAGGGCTATACCCTATTACTAGAGTTTTTTGCCTTTGTAGTGGCCGTTGTGCATGCATATCAGACAAACTCCAGATGCAACTGTAACAGATGTATGGTATTTTTGGTGACATTAATAGGTGTGAGTATGGGCTTTTTTTATGACTTTTGTGACCGTACTTACCTGACAATTACTGTGTCGCCTTTCATGGCAATGATACTGCTGCATCCCAAGTATGTGAGCCGATTTTATCTCCAACCTTGATGAAAAGCAAATGCTTTAGAAAAAAAAAAGGGTTTGTGGCGTGGAAGTACATATGGCTAACTTTGCTGTCACTCAGCAGGGTAAGAGTTTGACCAGTAACACTGGCCATTGAGATCTCGTGATCCGAAGATAAGGGCTATTTGCCTGTATGTAGCAGGGAAAAGCTTGGATATGAGCCTGAAACCAGACAAGCCATTGTGAGGACATACATATTTAAGTCAACTCCTTGCCCAAGTTTTATTGGTTTGGACCTGTTCCTGTGGAGCTGTTGACAGGCAACAGCATCACATTAACATTTTAAAATTATAGATCTAGACCTTAATTGGGCATCACGACCTTTAAAAAATAGATCCAGATTTTGGTGAACAGGCATAAGTTAAGTGCAGTTATAATCTTCTTAATCTTCTCATAGTCCATGTATTATATCTATCAAAGTCTGAACCTGAATCTAAGTATTAAAGTAGGCCTATATGTTGGCCTTACTCTGTTGCTTGCTGTGAAGTTGGTTGTCTTGGCTAACGCAGAAGCAAAAGGAAATACAAGTCCACTGCCTGCCAAAACCCACGACCAACTCAGGATTTGCGGTCTCCTTACATCACCATTCTCAGTTAGAAAATATCCAGATCAAATACATGTAACATTTTCACACTTCAGTCCTCCTTCACTAGTTGTTGCTGCCTCATACCCTTCCCTTTACAAACATGTTGACAATATCAATTCACAACATTGTATCTTCTTTTAATGGCATTAACACCTTTTCTAGCAATAATTTATTTTCAGTTTGAGATATGTTTGACCTCTTTTCTTTCTTCACATCCTTGATTGTAGTGAATAATACAAGCCGCTGACCTCTCTCCTAGTCTTACTCTTATCGAACACCTCAGGTTGGGTCTTTAGGATTTAATCCCTCAGTGTTGAGATACTGCACGTCTCCAGAGAATCCATCTATATGTGATTATCTTATGAGTGATAGTGCGCATGTTGACTCGCCGCCTAGCATCCCTATTCTATGTGCTGTGTTGCTTCATCCACCGGCCGCCTAGTAGCAGCTCGTTTTATGATCAGCAATGCATCACCCACTTGCTGCCTACTACTAACAGCTAATTTTGTGTGCAGTGTTGCACCACCTACCTTTTGACATCAATCATCAATGAAAGGTTCTAACTATAGATAGATCTGTAGTTCTAACAAAATCTAGATTTGGTTCCTTGTATAGGCCTAACACTATTAACAATAATAATACACTCATCATAGTTTGTAACACGCCTTAAAGTTGAATGTCTTGACTATGTCAGGATTAGTTAGTGGGAATCACGCATCCATTGCTTGCCAAGATTCAAAACAAACTCATGATTTGGAGCTTTCTTACCCTTTCTCTTGCCCTCGCCAGTACCAGCCAGACATTGTCGAGTTCAGACTATCTTTTCACACCAGTTTTCTTTCCCTGCTAGTACTACATATACTTCAGTAAAGAAAAGCATACATTTATTTTTTAACAATAACAAATATCATACATGGATATCTCCACCAGAGCCTTACAAAAAATTTAAAGAATTTTTTTAGCAAACTTCAACAATCAGATATATTCTTCTCCAAAGTCACTCAGTACAGTTTTAAAACATGTATAGAAAATTGAGACATTGGAATTCTTCTCACCTAGCTATGAAGACATTTAAATAAAAGAGAGATCTTTAGCAAAAAAGCTCACCAATATTGCCTCCATCGACTCTTTTCTTATTGACATGCTTTATATCAAGTCCGAATATTTCTTCTACTTGCTGACTGTAACGTTTTAGTTCTATATTGACACTCTTTCTCTTCTTTTCTCTTATATCGACATCTAAAGCACCGAAGCAAATACCCTTAAGAGGCCCAGTGACAAGAAAATGATCTCATTCACGTCTTTGACTCTCTAAGAATGCCTCATGCTGACAGGGTGTAACTGAACAACATTAGAGTTTTACTTAGTGTGTTACATCGCAAAGCGAGTGGCAATCCCTTTGGTACTGGTAAATGTACCTTTGTTGCAGTGACTGGAAGTGTGGTGGGATAAGGGTGGGGAGGGGGAGTAGGAAGGAAGAACCATGGTGCCACCACTGGGCCCAAAGTGTAGTGTACATACATGTATATATGTATCACATTCAATGATTCACAATCACAGGGAGGGGTGGGGTTTTAGCCTACTGTAACTGTTGGTGCCTTGAAAAGTTCAACACCAACTCCAAGCAAGAGAGTGATGCATAGAAGGTCAGTCAAGATAGATGCACAGAAGGTCAGTCAAGATAGGCTAGCACCGATCAGGCCTGCAGTACAAATGCCTGTACAGAACCTATAGGTTGAATCTAGATTTAGAAGAAGAGGGGAGGGATTACACTATTAGTGTGCAAGAGGAAAGCCACGAGTATTTATCGAGTTTGTCAAAACAAGGGAAGTAACCAAAAGTTTTCAAGACGGTAGCAGTTGCTTCCCCTTAAGAATGAAAGTCTGCGTTTGAAAGTATATAAGGGTGGTCAAATTAAATGTAAGACATCTTTCTTCTTCTCGACTTTTGATTGTATCAACATAGAAACTTTGGACCCTTTATAAAAAAAAAAAAAAGTTATCGATATACCAGGAGAGCACTGTTAACTATCTTTGGAGCAGCCCTCTTTTCACTTTCAGTTTCTCTCTCCAAGACCATGATGTGGTGCTGAAAACCCATTACAGATACATGTAGTGCTTGACCTACTGTTGGTGAAAAAGTGCAACGAATCAGACAATATTACAGAGTAGAAAATTATTTAAGGCCCCAGGTTTTTTTTTTAATCTATTAGGTTGCTCTAGATTGCTAAAGCTAATAATTTTCGATCTAGTAAAAATCTGTAAGCCTACATGTACAACTAATGCAAGTCACATTAAAGCAGCAAATCAATAAAATTGCTCAACTTCAATTCCCTACTGTTCCTTGATGACAATAATAGATTTGGTTGATACCTTACATATAAAACAGTATATGAAACATGCAAAAGAAGCTGAAGTGATAATACAACATTCACAACCCCCCCTCCGGAAAAAAAAGTGACAATGACATTAGATCATAAATTACAGACCAACCAAATCTTTCCTGCACAGAACAGCTCTGGAGAATCATACTACAGGCTATTCATCAACTATTGTTGAAAAGTTTTCTTTTCTTTAATGTACCTGTACTGTAATTGTATGGCTCATTAGCTGTGGAGGAGATATTTCTGTTATTTTTTTTTTAATTTCCTGTTCTTTACTGTAGTAGTCTTACCCACCTGTTCATTGTAAAGTTTGCTTTTCTTCAGTGGAGGATACACTCGCTTTAATAATTTTGGTGATTAGAAATCACTTTAATACAGTGGAAACTTAAAAAATCTAAGTCAGATTATTTGATATTCTCATAAACCGAATTTTGCGAGAGGATAGGTTATTTTTTTTTTCTCATTGTCTTTATTAGAATAGGACTCATATTTCAAATCAAAGTCATTCCAGTTCATTTCTCTTAATTCAAAGTCAATACCACCCCACAAGGCACTACGAAAGTACTGTGTCTCATCTCCTCAAGCAGCAAGCAATGCTAATCACTATCCTAGAGAGCTGAGCTCATATGAGGCACTGAGAAAGAAGTTCCAGTAACAATAACAACAGTGATACTTGCAGTTTCAGTAGAAAGGGAGAGTGTCTCGTTGCAGGTACAAAACACACTCATGAGTCATAGATTCAGCCATGCCCTTTTTTTTGTAAATAGAATCCTCTAGTCTTAATTCGAAATTTTAATCCATTCCCAAACAATTCAAATTATGAGGTTTCCACTATAATTTATATTTCACATACTGGTAGTTGAGAAAATGTCTACTGAAAGTGTTTGGGGAGGCCTGTTTGCGCAGCCATTAAAGAGATGGCATTTCCCTTATATATGATTTAATAAAAATTGAAACACTTCCATCTCCAAGTTTTGCCTGGATCCAAGAATCCATTAGTGAGAAGCAAAGATGTCGATAACTCAAACTAAAGAGCTTTTTAACTTCTATTAGTTTTAAGAACCATTCTTCCTCACTTGAGTTCTAGTTACATTCTTAACTAAATTTGCTAAGAGAGTAAAATGAATTATTGATAAAAATTAAAGCTTCTGCTTCAGTTTGCCAGTGATGGGATTAACCTTTTTTTATGTCCTACTCAAAATTTACATGCAACTGAAATTTAACTGAACAAAACACTACAAACCAATTTCAAAATTGTTTTCACGAGATTCATATTTTTTTAAGGTGGAAAATAAACAAAACCCTGAGTGAGATAGGCCCCTGGTGTTAGATGTCTGACTATCTGGACAGATACTGCCACTACATTCTAATTGTTACTACAGTTACTGCTGCTTTTACCAAACCAATACTTCTCTTCCTCCTACTGCTTATACAGTCGAGTCCTGTTATTTCAAAGTCATTGGGATAAAAAAACAAAAGGACTTCAAATTATCTGGATACATAGAGAAAACAGTGTAAAAAAAATGTGGGTGACAGATCAGTAATGTACTCGGGTGTGTAGGGCTTCACACCTGCTCCTTGGGCCTAACCCCATCTCCTTTCCTTCAACTCCTAGTCTTATTAGACTCTTGCCTGTAACATAAGTGGTCAAAACATACACACACCAGAATTGCTTTCCAAACCAGCATAGCTAAACTTTCTTTGTTTTAAAAGCTAAGAAAACTGCTTTCAGAATAAAAAAAAAAAACTCATCAAGATGGCTTCGAATTGACCAAATCCTTCTTTACAACTTCGAACTAAATGATATTTTTTAATAAAGTTTAAAGAGAGAAATATTCCATTTGGTAAAATTAATCGACTTAGATATATCCAAAAATTCAAACTGATTGGACTCGACAGTACATAATTAATTGTGTCATTGCAACATTTGGAAGAAAAAGTTTCATTGAATTAATTAGTAGAATTGTAATCAACATCAGACTTAAGCTCCTACTAGCCAGGAATCAAAATGCAAACAGCTAACATTGATATCTACATAAATACGTTTTCAAGATGCAAATACAAAATTCTAGATAAAGTCCTTCCCCTTGATAAAATGACAGAAATTGAAGTCCATTATTTCCATGATGAGTCTCTTTCAACCACATGTGTCATGTTTTAATGACTAATATCTACTTTCTCACTCAAAGCTGTAATGGTATGTTTTTAGGGTTTTTTCTTTTTCTTTTTTTTTTTGTTGAACAGGTAACATGGCTACATTTGGCTCTTTTTAAGTCTCATTAACGTCGAAAAGATTATTCGGCAGTTATGAAAACCAAGCAGTGCATAAAGACATCCTCCAAAATTTTATTTTTAATTCAAACCTTTCTATTTCATATATCACAATACAAAATAAAACAACATGTCCAATGTAACACTTTAGGGTTGACCTGAGAATGGCTCAAAGAAAATAAAAATCTGGCATATTATATCATGTGCTAAATATATCCATTAGATAGTATTTGAGTGCAAGATTTTTTAATTTTCACTCGGGTAGAAAAATTGAGCTCTGACTTAAAAGTTGTACAAATGCTTCCTAATGCAGTTGATTAATTTCAACAAGTTATAATTTGTTATGTCCTTCCTGTGATGTGCAAAACTTTCAACAAAATTGAATCTTGACAAAATGCAGACCTGCCTCTCTCCAGGGAAAGAAAATCTGAATCTTACAAAAAAAATTTGAATGACTCGCTTTATTTTTGCCTTCTACAGCACCCATTACAAATCACATAAGCGATCTTTGGTGAATGTGCATTCATCGGTTTAGCTCTGAACTCTGATAAAAACTAGTTCTCTTAGCTTGTAATTCTTCAATGGTGAAAAATTCTAAATAATCGTAAGAAACTAAGAACTCTTTTCCATAACTCTTTCAGTTTAAAGCAAGTACTCTATGCCTTACAATACTTTTAAGTGATTCAACCTAGCTCCTGTGGGAAGTGTACATGAGAGAGAGAGAGAGAGAGAGAGAGAGAGAGAGAGAGAGAGAGAGAGAGAGAGAGAGAGAGAGAGAGATAGAGAGAGAGAGAGAGAGAGAGAGAGAGAGAGATAGAGAGAGAGAGAGAGAGAGAGAGAGAGAGAGAGAGAGAGAGAGAGAGAGAGAGAGAGAGAGAGAGAGAGAGAGAGAGCACTGCCTACGAGATGAGTAGCATAAGCACTGACATTGCCTCCCTTATGATCACTGAGTAAATGTACTCCTTACTGAAAGGGTTTTAAAGAAATGACATATCTGAAGCTCTTTCCTGATTTTAGATATTTTCTACATGGTGTATAAGCCTTTCTCACACTTGACTCGGAAATAAAAATCCTATGAATTTTGCTGGATCCAACTGTTGAAAATGTAACCAGGTATTTCATGGAGAGCAAATTGACAATTTGCTGGAAAGTAGTAATATTTTATTCATAAATAATCTAAAGAGTGTAAACCACTCTATTGTTCAATCACTTCATTGAGAAACAGATCAATTTAAGTACAAAAATTACGCTGTGACTTTGAGACTAGTTAAGCATGATCATGTAGCATATAACTTAGATCTAGATCTAATTTCTATATTAGATGATCAAAATCATAGATCTTGTGCAGATTGTAAAGTTTGCATCCGGATAAAACTTAGACCTATTATCAGATCTAGATTTATTTTTTCACAGACCTAGAATTACTGAGTCTTGAGTCTTTTCATCTTGATTTACTCTAGCTCTATTTAGGATTTCTCAATCGATCTTGATAACTAACAAGATATAGATGAAAAAAGCGCTGTCCTGTAGTAGGAATTATTCTTAGAAGATAAATTAAAAATAATCCTTTGTTGGAAATAACGTCAGAGTATGGATGTGAAGATAGAGAGAAAGTAACACAGACGAATAAACGCTAAAGTAAACAACTCAGCAGAATCAATATTTGGGATGGTTACAACTAAAATATTAATATCAATTTCGATACCCTATTTGATAATATACGATAAAAAACAATATCGATAAAATATAACTATATTGTCCGTATTTATTCTATTGTGCAGGCTGTCTGTCGATCTTGTAGGTGTAATTTTAAAAAAAAAAAATGAAAATTTTAATTGTGGAGGAGAAAACTTAAGTTTGGAAAAAAAATCGGAATATTTCCTAAATATTCGGAAAATTGGAAACGGACCAAATTTGCATAAAAAATCGTAATGATTCCGATTAAATCGGTATGAATGGCAGGTCTGAAAATGTGACGAACATTTAGTGTATGCACACTCAAAACAGAGTGCATTTCTTTTCAAACAAATGCAAACAAAACAGCAAAAAATTAATTTGAACAGATTCAAAGGAGTTTCATAAATCCACAAAAAATTTATTTTGGATTCTTTTTCATTTTACTTTCAATTTTTGATCAGCGTCAAAAAGTTGTAATGAATATTTACAAATGAATAAAATGTATTTTTAGGTCGTTCCGCGAGAAGACAATTTCCCCAAATTTAGAAGTATCAAATATTATCTGGAAAATACAAAGTGGTAAACTATCTAAGTAATAATAATAGTAAAAATATTTAAGGTACAACACTAAAATGGATACAGATAATAGAAAGAAAGGGAAAAAATGAACTCAAAAAGCAAGAATATGAAAGATAACCGTTCAACACCTAAAACGCTTAGAATATCAAGCATATAAACTGCAAATTTAAACACTTATTTGTAAGAAAAAAAATTACTATCATTTAAAAAAAAAAAAAAAAAAAAAAGAATCAACAGCAAAGAGCAATAATAGCATGGGGAATAAATATTGTAAGCATTTGTCTTCCAACTTTGGAAAGCTGACAACAATGTAACAAATCCGTCCCTGGTCAAAATTTGGAAGGCAGTGGTAGCGCTTAAACTTCACATCAATCCGCAAGTTAAAATATTACACTAATGCTTGGCAGAAGAAAAGCTTGACTGACAGACAGTATCCTCCCCCTCCCGCCTAGAAAACAAGACATCACTTAATACAAAAGATTCTCTCTCAAAGGCAAACAAACATTACCAACTTTTGCTTTACATTACACTTTAAGAAAATTTTCCACCCATAAGTGCACTGACTAAATTTAAGTGGCAGAGTTTTCAATTAAAGAGCAGACATCCAGTTGACTACTCGAGAAGCCTTCCTCTTGGTCTCATCAGTAATCAGTATTAATTGCCCAAGGTTACCTGCTGCTGCTGCTGCTGCTGTTGGCTTTGATTTTTGAAACTGACCTGCAGTGAAAAGAATTTTGAAATTGTAACTTAAGATAAGAAATTAGAGTAAAGTATTATTGCGCAAAAAATTGCCATTTTCCCTTGGAATACAATGATTAAATCTTCTACTGTAAACACATTGATAAAGCATCTTTGAAGTTTCTACACCAATTTAAGATAAAAAAAAATGGATGGATTTTTGTTCACCCATGGAAAAAAAACTGCTATCATGAATAACCAAGGAAATAAAAATAAAAAATTAAAACTGGAGCTGCTATTGATACTTTAATGCAACCCACTAATTGAGCGAAAATCATGACATAGTAACCCTAATGGTCAAGTCTGCTCACTATAATTTGGATGGAATTGCCATTGGAACGTGTTGATAATAAATCACGGTAAAACTGTACTGTTGTCAGGTCTGGTTATATATTTTTTACTTAGCAGATAAATTTTTTGGGTTTGTGGCTACAAAATTATTTTAAGAAAATCAAGAACTCTGTGGTGGAGACACATGAGCAATGTATTTTGGTTTCACTTTGTCTTTCTGGAATAGGTGGTATTTTGGAATATTTAAATATTGATCCTAAGGTATGAATTAAAAAATACCATCCTGGAGCCTTTTTTTTTTAATCATTTTTCTCTGCTATCCCATCCAAAAGCACTCAAATGTACAGTGATGAGGTTTACTGAATATAAATCTGTCGAGATCAGTATCCAACACAGTACAAAAAAAAAAATTAAAGAAAAGTTTGTGGATTTAGGCTGGAAAGTTCATTTTACATAAATATATATTTAATGTAATTATTTCATCAAAATTTATATACCAAATTTTATTTCATCAAAATTTATATACCAAATTTGTTAAGATAACCAAATAACATTTAAAAGACTGATCTCAGCAGATGACACTTTAAAAACAAATTATTATTTTGAAATATACCGATACATAAAAAACATTTTACTTTAATGTACTGAAAAACTGGAAAAATGAAAACAAAATTACATGTAAATGAAATTTGACCTACTCCAGCAAAGACAAAAGCACATGAAAGCACACCCTCCTGTGCAGAGAAGTAGTAGTTATTTGACTGGTCAATGTTATAAGAGCAAATGTCTGTGTTACTTTCTTTCCAGCATGAAACAGTAGTTGCGAATGTAAACACCACTTCTGCTTCTTTTGCATGTGCAAGCATTTCATATTTCTATACTGATTTATATCTAAGATATCGACCAGATCCACTAATTGCCACAAGGAACCTTAGAAACCCTTATGTTAAGCCATTTCATCAACTTGCCACTCTTGATTTGTCTTGCATGAGTTATACAGATAGTGACCAGATTCCAATAGTTATAAGCTTTAGCATTACAGGGTAACCCAAAACATTTTTTTTTGTGTCCGTAATACATAATTAATGTCTGAGCAGTTGCACTTTTTTACTGTTTTGGAGAGCACCTTTTCAACACATCAGTTGAGCACTACATTTATCTAATAATGGGTCATCAGCCCAACATATGTTCTTGATCTAGAGATAAACTGTAAAGAGGACTGTTTAAAACATTGCACCCAAATTTAGTTTACTTTTTTTTTTTCCTTGAGATATCTTCCTCATTTAAAGAATGTCCAAATGAGAGCATGAGAATAATTCCAATGTCTCAAGATTATATGGGGGGCTCTGAAGGAGATATATCTGTTGTTGTAAAATTTGCTTTTCCTTGTTGTCTTCCCCACCTGTTTATTGTCGTAAAGTTTGCTCTCCTATAATGCAGTAGTATGGCTCTGGAGGATAATTGTTATTCATGTGAAAATTGCATTTATTCTGTGCAGTCTCTTCCCTACCTGTTCATTTAAACAGGCATCATGCTTATTTTTAATAATGTCAATGATCAGAATATTTTCACTGAATCTGAATAAAAACATGCCCAATTAAAACTAAACTTGGGTAACAGTAATAACACCAGTACAATAGTTTTACAAAAGCAACATAGCATTTTTTCCCAATTTGAATTTGTTTAAAGTTATCAGGCATGAGAACTGAACAACTTTTTTTTTACTGAACTTTTGAAATTGGTCAATGCCAGTGATGTAGACAGTATTTGTTTCCTCCCCAATACTAAATGTTAAATAAAAACAAAATGTTAACAGATCCGTGCGTTCTTACTGGTTAGGCTCATATTTTATCCTACACCCAAGAGTAACAATTTGTAGCTTATCTACAACTAAGTCACCTAAATTACTGTTTTCGGCATTTCCCTTGCCAACTGAAGTACCATAAAGGTCACTCAGCTCCTGGGCCTTATCTATATCTTTGCTTCAGACATTTGGGCTCCACATGGTTGTGAAAAAGGGAAAACAATCTATAATTTACATCTAGATTTAGAATTATTTGCTTTTGAATGAAATTGCCTACTCGCAGTCTGATGTGATCATCATGTCTTGTTCGGTTTTGATTATAGACCTAGATTTACATCTAAATAATGTATAATGTTGAGAAAATAAACTACCTAGTGGTAAATATCAGATAAGGATATACAAATAATCCTTTGTTGGGTACAAAAGATATATGTATGCTAAGTGGAAGAGAACAATGTTTTTCAGACGGATGAACAATAAAGGAAACAACTCAATGCACAGCACCAATTTCTTACATGGTTTAAACTGTAACACAAATCTTGATAATGCAGTTAAAAGTAATAATCTACAGAAATGATATCAATATATAACAGTTATCCTCAACAACACAAAAAATGTCACACAGCATACAATTATCTTCCTATGGTTTTTTTCTGCATAGGTGCACGAGGTAAGTTCAATTTTAGAGATAAAAGTTTCCATGCAGCAGAAGGATAGGATTTATAGAGGGTCACGTGTCTGTTTAAAATATACAAAATTCTGTAAACTAAAATTCTTATACCAATTGACATTTGACTCATTCTCAAAAGGTACTTTTTTCAACCGTAGCAGGGATCACAGCACACAATGTTCCCAACAACTGAAAATCATGAGCGTCACAGTGATATCCAAATTTTTTAAACAATACCATAAGTATAAAGTTAAAAACAAAATGAACAGATTTGGGTAACATACATCAATTTTAGAGAAGAGGAATTCAAAGAAATTAGTTTTAAAAATTCATATTTCGTATAAAAATAACTATTCAAACTCAAATGAAACTCGGTTAACGCTTAGGGGTCTCGACTGCAGGCTCTAGCTAAGTCAATCAATACTGTGGGAAGAGTATGAAGCATTGAATTTTCAGACATAACACTACGGATCATTGCTTCCATTGTTGCTGCAGATTATGATACTGGGATGATGGGTTTAGCTTTAAATAGTTTCTGACAGCTGCTGAAGACTGGTGACTGGTCACATGACCTAACTTGCAGGCTACTTTTTTAAAAGAAGGAAAAAGCTTGTTCTCCTTTCCAACGAAACTGCCTAACTCAAAATTGTCTCTTTTTATCTCAACTATTTTAACGTGTGCTTCTGTGATGACATGATCTTTCAAGGCCAACTTACTTCTGCCTCCATAAGTGAGAATAACATTACGAAGAGTGCAGAGAGTTGTACCCCACTTATTTTCTTAACACTAGCACCAATACAAAAAGTCATGTCTTTCACCAAAACATCCTCCTATAAACACATGAAGTTGAACTTGTTCCTCACTTCACTGTCTATTTCTTTGACCACTGTTTTATCCCGCTTTCGAAGTACCACGGTAAAAACTGACACCTGGATCTAAAACCAGACATTTGAGGTTTTTTCTGGAGCTTAAATTTAAAATCAAATTAAACTGCTCTTAATTTCCTGATTTCTAGCTCTTAATCAGTTAATGTTTTCCCTATGTATAGAACTAGATCTGACATCTAGTTTAAATCCTCCCAATTATAGGTCGGATGAAAAAAAGCAATGAGGTCCGACCATAATCAAGGTGTAAAAAAAAGTAATTGGGTTGAGCGGAAAACCTAGATTCAGAAGCAGATCTGGTATAATGTGTATTCTACCTCTCAATGCCTGCATGGTATGTCTACAGGCCTATCGGATTTTTCCCTGCCCATCCCCTTGATATCTTGGTATATGCTACCACATTACACTTCTAAATACAACAATGAACTCCGCAAGATAGAACTGTATAAGAACGTTCTAAAATTTATTAAAATTACAATACTTTGAGGAAACGGCAATATCAGAAAGTGCCGAGTTTACTATTGTGTGGACTTGGTGTTTCACCTGATAAATAGGGTGTTGCGCTGAACACCAGAAAAGGGTAGACGTCATTGCATCATGACATATGGATGTTTACAAAAAAATGCCGTGTTCACAATACCGAGGATTTCGTAGTTACTCTGATAACGATCACATCTGGCTGCAAGCAAATTTGTGCATAACAATTTTTTTTTTTTCAAAAAAAAAAAAAAAAAAAAAAAAAAAGCAGATAATCGCTGAAAAATAACTGTTTTCTTCAGGCGCGGATTTTCCCCAACCACGGATTTCCGCGGAATAATGTGAGGCCTGCCAAAGTCACAAAATATCAGGATCTAAAAAGAGAATACAGCTTTAAGACTACTTTTTTTATGTCCTACATTTAGCACATATAATAAAAAGAAATTTTACACAATTGTTCAAAACCTAAAAATAGTTTTGTTGTTTTTTGTTACATAATGGAGTGAATGTCCCTGAAAAGTTCAAAGAGGGAGGAACTTTCACCTATTCTTTAGTTGATATTCTAAGAAAAGATATCAAGTCTGCTGAGTATATGAGGCGGGGAGATTAGAAGATCATAACTTTTCAAATGGGCTTGCCAGTGAACCACTAATTTTATTGATGCTGCGGCACCCAATTCAGAGCCTCAACACTTACATTTAATGGCATTGCAGAGAAGACTCCCTCTGACCCTATTATTCCACTACTTGACTTGTGACAAAAAATATTTTAATAGCAAAAAACCTTACCTGTAAAACTCTTCCCTGGTAAAAGTGACCATTCAAACAGTTGATAGCATTTTGTGCCTCCTGATAGTTGGTCATTGTCACAAACCCATAGCCTTTGCATTGATTCTTTTCATGGTCCAGCATTACATTGACTTTCTGTACTGTGCCAAATGGAGATATCAGCTGCCACAGTGTTCTGTCTGTGGCTTGGAAACCAATGTTGTAGACAAAAAGGGTGTATCTGCAAGAAAGAGGATGAAGAATTAAGAGTTCAGATATACCAACTGACAAAGAGAAAAAATCTTTAAGTCTTCCCACACCTCAAAATGTTAACGCAAGAAACTAAGGGATCTAAAAACACAGCCTTTCTCAAAATTGTACCAAGAACCAAAGAAAATAAAAGGTAATAACAGTTGCAAATGAATAAAAATAAACACAAAGAGATACACATTTTAAAAAGAACAACATTATATGTACTGTTTCAACGAAATGTTTTAACCATTGATTACCAACCCTTACAACATCTAGTTGTATTTAAATTATAAATACAAAGGTGGGGAAATTACTGCCAATTTTTCTCGACCAGTTATTTCAAAAACAAGAAATAAAAACAATATTAAGGTATTCTTTATTGGAATTAGATAAACACAAAAGGAGGAAATATTGTTTCTATAATCATTAATGACACCAACTTCATGGGGGGAAAAAAATCCAACTTTTTCTAGAGGAGTAAGGCCCAGCCTTTGAATCAGAGAGTGGATTTACAAATCTTATAACTCTACCAGCCGGGATTCCCGGTGTACCGGGATGACCTGAAATGGATCTCTGCCGGATTCCCGATCTAGCGGGATTCAATATTTCATTCATGAAACTGCGTCAGGGTCTAAAAATATTCAACCAATCACAGTGTACTTCTGTTCACATTGACCTAGATAGCTAAACAATAGTGAATTTGGATCAGTTTTCAACATTAAGCGACCACTTGAACAACCAGGTAAGTTGTCAAGGAAACGCCATCAACACAGATTGTTTACCAGAGAAGAATTGTTGGAACAGATCTATGTTTCTGAAGAGGATGAGCGTGCATTTGATCAGGAATATCCTTTCAGTAGTGAAAGTGATGAAGAACCAGTAGAAACAGTTGCCTGTTACGAGATCAAGGTCTACAGACCATATTCCTCATTAATATTGCCTTTTTCTTCATTGATAGAGAAATTGATTCTGAACAACCAATTTATGAAACAGAGCAGCAAGGTAGACACGAAACTAGAACATTTCCAGAAGCACGAGAAGTCTTTTGCATATTCATCCGGAAATTTGGCATCTCTGAAATAATTGATTTTCATCCCCATAGATCTATTTTCCTGACGAAACTGATAACAGAAAAAGATTTAACTGGACCTACCTCATAAGCAAAAAAAAACCTCCATACATTACTTTGTGTGAGAAAAAACATGTTATAGGCATTAAAATATGATAGTTGAATAGAAAGACTCATAATTAACAGTAGTAATGTACTTTGACTTGTGTTATAGTAACATCAAGAAGAACTTGTTCTAGAATTTTGTGTTTGCAGCTTTCAAACTGATTGAGACTCCAATATAAACTGCTTAGATCTTGATTTAGATTCAACAAATTAATCTATGAACATTTTTTGCTTTAAGATGTTACAGTGACACAATTTTCTGTCATTGTAATAATCATGAAGGACATAGATCTACAGATCACTCACTGTTGTAAAGAATTATTAACCTGAAAATAAGTTAAAGATCTGCAGCTTCTATTTTTAACACCCTTGGATTCAGAAACAGTTGAAATTAGACATAAAAAAATACCTGTAAGCCCATAAGAAACGGTAGTAATGAACTTATTTGCGTCATCATAACATCGGCTCTTTTGAATTGCCCCACATGTTGAGATTTATATCAAAGATGTATTGACTAAATACTTTGAAACCTACATCAGAAATAGCTGTTCAGATTTATATGGTGCCTTAGTTGCTTCCCCAGGTTATCGTCAGCTTTTTTTCCCTAACATTATCTTCCAGCACCTATGACCGAAATGGAAATGAATGGCTCTTTGACTACTGAAGTAGAATAAAGGTTTTACAAGAAGGTCATTTCCAGTGGACTTGACAAGAATGGTTCAGTCCAGAAAGTGAAAGGAAACAAAGAATGAAACATATCCCGACATTAAAGTATGACTTGAAAAGACCTAGTTTGTTTTCAGAGGCCCAATCAGATTTAATAGTTTGCGTTCACCCTGATTATTGTAGTGAATTCCAATTTTTAGCATCACTCTCTCTACAAGCATGTTGCAAGATCACTATGCTTTTTAACAGCTATCTTCTCTGCTCTGCTTAAAGTAGGCCTCTAAATGGCAGAGCATAACGCCGGGAAGCAAATATTAATGATTAGATCTCAAAGAAATTTTGCTATCTGTTAGTTCTGGGGAGTTTTTTTTAGTGAAAAGCTACCATTTGTCAAAATTAATTTTTTAAAAGATGTTTTACAATCATAATTGGCCAACCAGTAAAAACAAGCACATATCATATGTGATATTTTTTATCGACAAAATGGTTATTGATTCAATACAAAACTGCACTGAGTTAAATTTTGTAGTCTTACAGATACACCAAATTAAACCTGTAATCTCCTCAACATGTACTTGAAAGAATTTATATAAGAAATTCTTTTTGAAATTGGAAAAAAAAATGTGCATGAAATTGTCCTGCTAGGCTACTAATGACCTTTTGAGAATTGCTCACATTTATATTGCAATAGGACTGAAAGTGAAAGCTCAAAGACTGGCATCTTATAAACTTTATCATCAAAATAAAATTTTCTGCAATTTCTTCGATCTACCACCAAGGCTTGTTACTGGCCTATTCTAAATATTTCTCATGACCTCTCTTTCAGGTGAAATTATGAAATCATAATTAGCAGTGTTGTGTTTAGTACAAATGACTAGAGGAACCAAAATGTCTTGTGAGTTTCGTCATCGCTAGACCTATGCTTAATATGAACTGCAAAAAAAATTTTGTTTTTAAATAAACAAGAAAAAAATATGAATCTTCTATGGAGACAAGTCAAACCTTTGAATTTGTGAAATGATTTAGACTATTAGAGACATGAAAGCCTCTACAAAAAATCACTACTGGAGATTAATATAAACCAAACAAATCAAAAAGGTGTAAACGAAAAAAGAAGTAGAACATTTTCAGAAGTATTCTATGATAATACTTTTGCGTTGCCATACAGACACCTTGTTAACAATTTAAAATTTAAGAGGTGTATATTGTACATAGGGTTCCTGGACAGATGTGAGACCTTGTGGTTATTTTTAAGTACAGGCATTTCGGCAAGGAGGATCCTGAACCCAGGCAAAATCCATATTTCCTGATTTTATCTGCACATTTGGCACCTTTACTTAACTGGAGCATATAATGTATCACACCAAGCTTCAAAATGATTTTAATTGTAAATATGAAGAAATCCTCAGCACTTACCCTCCTTGCTGATTGGGCGCCATTCCTGGCCCTTGGCCATTAAAGTTTCCAGCCATTGGATTGAACCTCTGGAATCTATTCATCTGTGTTCTCATTGGGCCAGGAGCTGCAAAATTGGGAATAGGCACATACTGAACTGGCCCTTGCTGTTTCATTTTTTAGTGTTGTCATCTGCAAACTTGATCATTATGGGCTCAGTGCAACCATCAGGCGTCTTGCCACTGAGACACTTGATGGCATTCTCAGCCTCATCCCTTGTATCATAGAGCACAAACCCTACTCGTTTACTGACCCCAGTGGCAAGGTCAATCAGGACCCTTGACTGAATTATTTTGCCATATGGGTCAAAAAGCTTATTGAGCTCCGTTTCTTTCCATTGCACAGGCAAGTTACGGACATAGAGATTTGCTCCTTTGATTTGGTCACCACCAGGCCTAGCAAGAGCAACCTTAATTCGCTTGTTCTGCAGTTGGAGCCCCGACAATGTCTCTATGGCTCGTTGGGCATCCTGCGCTCTTTCATACACAACAAAACCAAAACCATAGCTGTAATTGGTGGCTTTGTCGCGCACAATCTTTGAACTTGCGATTGGTCCCACACTCAGAAATAGAGAGCGAAATTCTTCATCTGTGAGATTCTGTGGCAGGTAGTTGATGATTAGGTTGGTGCTGCTGTCTAAGACCGCCGAGAAAAGGTTCAAGGAGGAAAAAAAAAAAACAAGAAGTCAGCCTTTACACATATATGTTTCATCTTATTTTCTAAATATTTCCTAACATAATTTATGAAATGGCCCAAACTTTTCATGTAACATGATAGGGAAAAAAAATCTCCCAGTATGACAAAAAAAAAAAATGAGGTGATGAACACAGGCACTTCCTACTGCTTAAACCTGTAAGTATATACACATTCAAATTGCCACCAATTACAGTGGAACCCATATTTAACACCTCAAATACCGACAGCCATTGCTATAACAAAAGATCTGAAAATCACCGTTTTTTTCCCTTTATTTAACTCAATTTATCATACCCTTTTACGGGAATAATGGCAATCCTTGCTATAACGATACTTTATGAAAAAAAGATCAAGGGATGACTTTATTCCCAAGTTCCACAACATTGACCTGTATCTTAAAATTCTTAGCAGAGCCGAGGTCAATCATGAGACTGCCTCGCCTGCCTTGAAACTTATGCATTTCTTCCTGCTTCAATGCCTCCCACCACCCTCACCCCAATCTTTTAACAGTATTCCCCATTTTAAATTAAAATATTCCCTGTAAAATCATATGTTAAATCCTAGCCAAGCTGTGACCTTACCACTCAAATGTTCCATGCAAAAGACAACCATCACAGATGATCAACTGCTATAGCATTCACTATATTCAGCTATTAAAATATTTTGCGTCAACTTTTTCGTTGATTAGTGATATTTTCACTGTGCCTCCTATTATTATTTCAAATAGCAGACGGAAGACATACC
>JAWDGP010002020.1:0-152718 GCA_033675545.1 Elysia crispata
TCAACTTATGGTACAATGCGTTACAATGACAATGTCTTCATGCCCAGTTTAAATAAAAAAGAGATTTCTCTCTTTCAAGTTATAATAAATGTCAAAACGATTATGGCCCTTGTTGATCCAGGGACAAGTGTCAATATTTTGTCAAAACAAGCACATGAGGGTGTACAAATAAAAGCACAATTAAAATATTGTTCAAGCAAGATACATGTATTGTACTCCACTTCTCTTCAAGCCAGTAACTGCCTGTAGAAGGCACGTTTGAAGCTTTAGTTCCACACAAGTAAATAGTCAGAAGAGCTATTTCTGTGGTTGTAAAAACTACTCGAACATCAATCACAGGCTGGAAGATGAGTGTAGACTTAAGGATCCTACAAAGTCACAAATATTTCTAAAGAGTGTGAAATAAGAAGGGGTCTTAACCAAGTTTGCAATGGATTGTGCAAATCGGCTGGACGCTCTGTGACTGCACATTGACCCAACATGTGCAACCAGTTGCCTAGCATTAGTGGCACATACCTTGTATGTGTAAACACTTATAACAACATCTTGACAAGACAAGGAAATAAAAATAGCAGTCATTGAGAAGGTGACGGGAGTCACACCTTGGGTGTTACCATTGGTTCTTAGACACAAATCAAAGAATCCACATGAAATATGTGTGTGTGTATCAACATGCGCACAACTAACACAGCTTCCAGATGAGAAAGACAGTATGCCAACATTAGATGAGCTGTTTATGATGTTGTCTGGTGCTGCCAAGTTCCGATTTAACTAGATCTTAAATGGAGTTGTAAACTGATTGAACTCACAGAATAATCTTGGTACATAACAACATTATTTTGCAACCCTGCAAAGGTTAGTACCAACACAAAAAGGTTAATTTCCGAGTGAACAGTGCCGCAGAAATATTCCAACTAGCCATTAGACAATCACAAAATAGACTGGATAGAGTTGTAAACTTCAATGACAACTTGTAGAAGGCAATCCATAGGCTTAGTGAAACAAATGTAACTCTTAAAGCCAGTAACGCTACATCAGAAAAGCAACCAATGAGTTTATTGGGCATCTTCACATCCGACTGAATGAAACTATGAAACATATAAGGAACATCCAAGCCCTCAATAAAATCAATGGATCGTGGGAATGAAGACCCTTTGTGAGTCACAATTCATTCCTGACTATGCTGCTCTTACCTGTGATTTAAGAAGCCTCACACAGAAAAAGAAATCCTTTATATGAACTGAAAGTCATGGGAAGAAAGGCTTCAAGGTTCTGTTAACCTGGTGAACTATGACCCCTAAAAGGACACCACGTATTCATTAACGTAAGCACTGTAGGAATATCTTTCATACTGACACAAAGTATATAACTATAAGGCAATCACCCACAGATTGTTCAGATTGTCTGCTAAGTTCTCACCCAAATCAAGCAGAGATATTCTCAAATGGAAGGAGAAGCCGTTGCAGTCACTTGGTCCTGTGAACATTTCGCATTTACTTGTTTAGATCACCGTTCTTGATCATGAACACAGACCACAAACTGCTTGCTACACTTTTCAGAAGTCCAAAGTCACAACTACCAGCAAGAGTTGAGAGATGGGTCATGAGATGACAAGGCATGAAAACAGTACAAAGGCCAGGCAAAGGCAACTCAGTCGATTACATTTCCACTTCCAGTAAATAGAGCTGTTGCTTCATTTTCGTCTTCCTAAAATAATAAACACTCAGTCTAGTCAGGCCTTCCCAACTTTGAATGCTTACTTAAAAATTTTCTTTGTTATTTTATGGTATTTAGAAAATGAAAATCTGAATGTCCATAAAAAAACTCTGTTCTTTACGATCTGAGGTGTTTTTGTTTTTTTTTTGTTTTTTTCGTTTCTTTTTTATTTTGTTTTGTTTTCAGACGATAAATTTGATGCGTTACCTATTCTTAAGAAAAGCTTTAATACTTTTGGGACTGTTCAATTAAAGCACAAAAAAATTAAGAATTTTCTCTTCCAATAAATAAACCCACAATCAGGACTTCACAAATTTGACTGCTTACTTCAAAATTTTCTTGCCCATTTTAACATAGAAAATATTGTGATGTTAAGATGTGATAATTATGTTAAAAATATTTATTTGGTTTGGGTTGTCTGTTACCTTTTTCTAATTAAGAACAGAGAAAGACAGAAGGAAAATAACAAACATGTTTCCATAGCGTAAAAATATTGACCTAAAATGTCTATTTGCCCTTCTTTTGATTTCAGAAGCAAAGAGTAAAAATTTACAATTGAACTAACTTTCCATTCTAATCAACAACAATTGAAAGGTAAAGAAACTTACACACGCGACAGCTCTCTTAACATCACTATTATCCTTATATGCTTCAACACAAATCATGACAAGTCCCAATGGCAGTGTATTCCTGGGAATAATTTCCACCTCCTGATGGTGATCAGTGAAGACTGGTTGTCCAGATTTGGAAATTAAATCCACGATGCTTCCAACAAGAGATTTAGATAAAGTAAAAATTCAGTCACAAACAGAGAACTATAAAAAAAAGCTACTGTAAGATTATTGCAGTCCTGTCATGAAGGTGGTTCAAGATGCTATTAATTTTCAAAAACAAACTTAGTATTATACTGGCCTATCTCGCTAATTAAAAATTCATAGGGTAAAAGTGTTTTGATGATTTATTTTCAATTGTCGTTTGGTAACCAAGCCCAACATTAGGTTATCTGCAGCAATTTTTCAAAGGGAATCTCCGCATTTGTACTCCTTTTTAGATCTTGGTAGCAAATCTGGTCCATTTATTTACTGATTACATCTTCAACTTTCACAAAAGGAAGCTGGTCAGTGATTGATTTGAAATTGATATTACCTTACTTTTTTTTTTTTTTGGTAAAAATCCATACTGATAAGAGCTTAGCAGACAGTGGTCTTTAAATCATTAAATAACTAAAAATAGGTTTATAAGTAAAAGCTAATAGTAATATTTTTTACTTTCACAAACTGCATAAAACAGGAATATTTCAAAATCTTTTCTTTCATCAGAGCTTTTTTAAAACACGAGATCTAAATTTAACTGAAGAGAGAGTTTTCCTAAGATATAATCTATTTTTCAACATTTTGAAAATCTAAAGACCTAATTCAAGATAAATGATCGCATAGTGATGCAGATGAGCTTGTTAGGGCTTTGGTTGTTTAGTCAAACGTTTGAGAATGTCCTTGTGAATAAAGAAAAAAAAGTGTTGCTTTATCCCCATGACATGAAACTAAAAAGCGCTGAAGCGTTTGCTTTAAAAAAATTTTTCATATATATGCAAAAGCCCAATTTTGGAACATCACTGTCCACGACCAGCAGAACTGAAAAATGACTTGTCTTCACATAGAGTTGTAGCTCTTATGCCTCTGACATTGGAAGTTACCATTTCCTCTCCTATCACAGAAATTTTGTCTACAACCATGATCCTATGTTTTGCAGGGGTAGAGAACCCTACAGAAGGGAAAAATTACATGAATAAAGACTACCTACTCCTTTATGGTCAAGGCTTCAATGTTTCACTTTATGCCAATTCTTATAGATGTAAATCTTAACATCTGTTGTCAATAATATTCTAGTACCCTCAGGACATTTAAATCACTGTCTTCAGACACTTTCTCTTAACATTTAATCTATATCTAATGCACACATTTAAGAACTAGGTTCTTGGTTTAAAAATAAAAAAACATCGGTCTGTCTATCAAAATTTAGTCTTTTTCAGTTTTCTCTTGCATAGATTAAATAACTCTTGTAAGGATTCCTAAAAATCAAACAAAACATTCTAATTTCATCCCAACTATTTAACTTAACTATAGAATTTCAATCTTTTCTTGACCCGTTTTGACTGCATTGCTTTTTTTTACTTACAAAATAGAGCAAAAACACAGTTGAGTTCAAACCTGAGCCTTAGCTCTAGAGGACAGGTTAGGTTCTCATTCAGGCTTAAAGTCTGGCTAAAGTAGTGATAGGCTTGACCAGTTGTTCAGCTTTTACAATACATGAATCATATTTGCCCAAATTTTACACTGTTTTGAACTCTTAAGGAATTTATTTGCATTCTTGTAACCACCTTCATGTACAAAAGAGAAGTGGAAGATCAAATATTTAAAGAAAAGAAACCTGAAATCACCTACAAAAGAAAACAACCAGCTCTTTCTTAGCTAAGGGAAAGTCATTAGTTATAGCTTTTGAATTTTCTTTTTCCTGGATTCAAACACGGATCTTTCATTTTCAAATCTACCTTAGTGACTAATAAAAATTACATTTAGGATTTAATTTAGAGTTATATTTTTTTTTTCTTATACTTCATCATGAGCTTAAAAAGTGACTGTTAAATTGATTATTGGATTGGACTAGATATGAAAAGATAGACATAAGGTAATGAAAATGGTCCATATTTACTCTTCACTTTTCGGCTTTGCCTTGATCATCATGAGCAAAGGATCACTTCGACGCAAAAAGAAATGTGAGTAGAATTGATGATCTCTATTGGACTGGGAAGCAAAAGGTGGACAACAGAGATATTTTTTGTATTATTTCTTCTAACACAAACAAAAAAATTTAAATGAAAAATATTTTACTTGCCATGTCATAAAGCGATGGTCCATTTTGGGGAAGGAAATTTTTACTTGAATTTACATAGCACTTCAGAGAGGTAAAAATTTAATTCCTTTCATTTGACATACAATTAAACATTTTTTAATAATGAAACAGTGGATATTGTTCTGTTACAGAAGAAAATATCTCACGACAATAAAAGACTTGAAAAATCTAAAACAACATCAGGACAATAAAATAGACTTGAAAATCTAAAACAACATCAGGACAATACAACAGATAAGATAATCTAAAGTTACATCAGGACAATAGAACAGATTAAAATAATCTAAAGCAACATCAGGACAATAAACGAGATTAAAATAATCCAAAGCAACATCAAGACATTAAAACAGATTAAAATAGTCTAAAGCAACATCAGGACAATGAATGAGATTAAAAAAATCCATTCAACATCAAGACATTAAAACAGGTTAAAAGAAACTTAAGCTACAAGTTTAAAGACTAGATTAGTTATATATTTTAGCTCATCATTGCCAGGTGTTGAAATAGTCTTTTTTTCTTTTAATTTACTCATAAATGCTAGTTTACCCTCATCATATGAACAGTTTGAGCTTATATTTCAATATGTCCTATCATCATGTAAAGAAAAATCTTTGCTTTTTCAATCCAATTTAATAGCTTTAGCTTACATTCAGCATTTCAAGAATCCTTTCTCTTCCTTTGAAACGCTTATGGCTTGTATGAAATGACACCCGACACACAAAATCATCATTACTATTTATCTGATGAGTTAAAAAATGTACATATATATATATATAAAATGAGAATAATAATCAGTAATAATCTGTTTTGCTCCTTATTCCCAAAGAGCACATATGGAATTTGACTTAATGAAAACCCTACAGTTTGAGGGAAGTTTTAAGGGATCTTTCAGATTCTGTGCTTGTTCCAAGTTTCTTCTTATCAGACATCATTCCAAAATTGCAAGCTGAGTTCTTTGTGTTGGTGATGGCTAGACACCCAAGTTTAGACTGCAGTTTTAAAAAAATGTAAGACTTAAATCATGGGCATATAGAACTGGATGGTGGACAGTCAACTAAAGAAATCTTAAATGGAGAATGAAACGAAACTATTGTTATTGATGTACAAATATAAAATTTTAAGGTCATTGTTCAATTCTCTACAGATAAGCAATAACATTGAAATTTAAAAAAGGTAACATACCAACAGCTTGTTTCAATCTAATGGGGTTCTTTTGCTCACTTTTTAGATCATTTACCTAAAAGATGCATAATCTGCTCCCATTACGGCCATTGAGATAATGTTGAAAAAAAATATATTGTGATAAAAAAATGATAATGGCTTTAAGCTCTTGAGAGCATTACATCAAAGTGATAGCAGTAGTTTTACATTTGTAATGTTCCCTAGGTCTCTCTCAGAGTCTTACAGAAGGACATATAAAGTGAAAGTCAGTCTAAAATGTCTCAACAGTACTGTCCTACAGTATATCCAGAAGTTCTGTTCCTTTCAATCTTTGACTGGCAGTTTAATTCTTTCCATGTCCAGGGTAAAGAATAAATTCGCATTTTCAGTCAATAAACTCAAAACAATCTGTTTTTCCTCATCATAAATATGTCAAATATGACATGCTCCAAAAATGTATCCAAAACTTTATCTAGAAAAATCATTTAACGCCATGCCAACAAAACACATATATTAATTATTTTCCATATTATAAAATTGTGCCATAGGACCACAACCTCTTTGATTAGAGGTTAATAAATTGAACATTATATGTGAACGAGACGATAACAATAATTACATCTAAAACATGTTTTGCAGTGAAATTATTTACAAGACCACTACCCAGAAATTGAAGTGGAGTATATCGAGGGTCGCAAAGTAAACTATCGTAACTCCTCTTTTGCAAATTTTACAGGAGGAACAAAAAACTTAATAATTTTGTAACTAATGGTCCAATATGATTCATTTTCACGTGAAATGTATTTGAAATATCTTTACACTCTTTGGTTGTGTATTTTTGTGTGTCAATTGTGCACATTTAGAGTAATTCAATAACGATATTTTATTCAACCAAAGTTCGTATCTCAAGTTACGATAACCTTTATTGAAAATTGTTCACACGTATACTATCGTATGTTATAGTTACGACAGTTTACTTTTAAATTTTATGTCTTATACACAAGTTACGACAATAAAAAGAAACAGTGTTGAGAAACAAAATAGCAGCAACACTTTTATAATTACTTTAAGTGTAAAATATGATTTTAATAAAAGTTTGCACATTTAATTTAAGGATACATATTTTACTAAAAATGATTAAAGTATGTTCAGAATGTTATAATATGTATAAATTTCAATTTACAGAGTCACATCACTGATATTTTCACAGATGCATGAATGAGATATGAAATACACATAATTTATTTTGAGAGTTATTAAGAACGACATCTGGGTAGAATCTTAGACTAATTATTATAGACGATGACAGAAATGGAAGACCAAATAAAAGTACTATAGAGGTAAGAGGATGCATGGATATTATTACTTTTATTATTGAAATACAGGCCTACATGATATATAAATAAAGAACAAAGATAGGTACTTCAGAGATTAGACAGTTATCTTGAACCGTGTTTATTTAAAAAAAAAATCAATGTACCATTTAAGTATCAAAACACACAACTTAATTGGAAAAAAGATTAACATAATTAAACCATTGATTAAATCATGGGCCTCAAAGGGTTGGGTTTAATTTTAAGCAAGTTAAAAAACTGGTGATGAGTTTCAGGAATAACTTGGCTTTTGCAGAGGGATTGACGGTCATTATACTTGTCTATATCTATGCCCAGCACCCTTTCCGTTATTTAGAACATTAAGCTGAATGTAGTTGAAGTGCCCCTTGGCCTGCACTTTCCGTATTCTTTTTGACATGTTGAGACGATGGTATTCACCTTCAAAGTCATACTGAATATGTACAAGATCGGAGTCTTGACTGGTCAACTTGAATGATTTTATGTTAAACAGCTTCACCTTTGACCATCTAGGTCAAATTTTATTAAATTTGAGGCTATCTATTTGAAGTCGGAAAACAGAGATTCGTCAAGCTCCTTTACAATATACTTATGTCTCAACTGCTTTGCCGCGCTGCTAACACCTGCCCAGTGAGGAGTGGTAGATCCCCAAATACTTACTTACTCTTTCTATCGTTGTATGTACACTGTCATTCTCGTTCTTCATGTGGCCCTTTATAAAAAAAAATTGTGCTTAATTTCTGTAGAGTTGAATTTGTTCAATGCAAACCAAAGCATCTCCAAAAAATATCTATCCCAGTTCAGCCCTTAACTCCACCATTGCCTGGTCCCAAGTCCAGGATGAGAAAGGAGAAGGGTTGGGCGAGGGGCCAGCACCCCCTCCCTGTAAAAAACAAACCGCTACAAAAACGCAAACAAGAGAAAAACCAAAAGACATTTCGGTCCTGGGAGAGGATGAGTCTTCAGCTGGAGAACTTATGACGCCGGGTAGTGAAAGCCAGGATCTGGAAGCTGCCAGGCAGACAACCATCATCTCCACCAGGACCACCACCACCATCGGAGCATGGAATGTGAGGACCATGTTTGAGAAGGGGAAGACAGCACAAGTAGCTGTTGAGATGAGGAACAACAAACTCACCTTGCTGGGTATCAGCGAGTCAAGATGGACCGGTTCAGGACAGAGAAGGTTAGCTACCGGAGAGATGCTTCTGTTCTCAGGGCACGAAGAAGAAGACGCGCCTCACACACTAGGGGTTGCTTTGATGTTGTCCACAACGGCCCAGAAAGCATTTATCGGATGGGAAGCGCACGGCCCACGGATCCTTACAGCCACCTTCAGAACCAAGATATGGAGAATAAATATGGACGTTATCCAGTGCTATGCACCAACAAATGAGACTGACGAGGCAGAGAAAGATGATTTCTATGACAGACTGCTCAGGATTACTCAGAGCCGACCGCAGCGAAACATTTTGATTGTTATGGGGGACATTAATGCAAAGATTGGAGGTGACAACACAGGATTTGAAGAAATCATGGGACAGCAAGGTTTAGGGGAAATGAACGACAATGGAGAGAGATTTGCCAACCTATGTGCCACAAGTAGTCTGGTAATTGGAGGCAGCCTCTTCCAACATAAGAGGATCTACAAGGCTACCTGGGTATCACCAGACCACCACACAGAGAACCAGTTAGATCATGCCTGTATCAAAAAGAAGTTTAGGAGAAGCCTCCAGGATGTTCGTGTCAAACGAGGAGCGGACGTTGGTTCAGATCACCATCTGCTAGTTGCACGTCTTATGTGAAAACTGAAGAAAAACTATGTTGGAGAGATAGGAAACCGGAAACGGTACAACTTAAGCCTACTAAAAGAAAATATCCACGGGAGGAGTTCAAGTTGGCGCTCTCAAACAAGTTTCAAGTGCTGCAAGAGCTGCTGGAAGAAGAGTCCATAGACCATAAGTGGCACGGGCTAAGGGAGGCCCTCACGTCAACATGCCAGGAAGTGCTGGACCCAAAGAAAACAGACCACAAAGAATGGATCTCAGCAGAAACCTTCAGGAAGATTGAAGAGAGGAAGAAGAAGAAGGATGCTGTGAACAAGAGTCGTACACGCACCACAAAACAAATAGCCCAAAAAGAATATGCAGAAGCAAACAAGAATGTAAAGAAGAGCTTCAGAAAGGATGCAAGGAATTTTGTGGACATGCTAGCAAATGAAGCAGAGGAAGCAGCTCACTATAGAAATATGAGGCAGCTATACAGCACCATAAAAATGCTATCAAGAAAATTTAAAAGTTAAAACGTGCACAGAGAGGCCAATTAAAGACAAAAATGGAAAGACTATCCCAGACGTAGAGGGCCAGAAGAACAGGTAGAGGGAGCATTTCGAGGAGCTCCTAAACAGGCCGGAACCAAGGAACCCACCAGACATCCAGCCAGCTTAAAATGACCTGCCGATAAACTGTGAAGCACCTACAAAGGAGGAAATTTGTAGAGCCATAAACCACCTTAAAAATGGTAAAGCCACAGGACCAGATGGCATTCCAGCCGAGGCACTGAAGGCAGATGTGGAGACAAGTGTAGAGATGCTCCACGCCCTCTTCAGAAAGATATGGGAAGAGGATCAGGTCCCAACAGAATGGAAGGAAGGATATCTCATCAAACTTCCTAAAAAAGGAGATCTAAGCTCTTGGTCCAACTATAGAGGTATAACACTGCTGTCCATTCCTGGCAAAGTGTTCAACCGAGTACTGTTAAACAGGATGAAAGATGTTGTCGACCCCCATTTGAGAGATCAGCAAGCTGGCTTTCGCAAAGGCAGATCCTCCACGGACCAGATCGCATCACTTCGCATCATCTTGGAGCAGTCACTAGAGTGGAACTTTTCTCTTTATATCAATTTTGTAGACTACGAGAAAGCCTTTGACAGTGTGGATAGAAAAAGCCTCTGGAGGCTGCTGAGACTCTATGAAGTACCAGAAAAGATCACCAACATCATCCGGAACTCATATGAGGGTATGACCTGTAGAGTTATCCATGGAAACCAGGTTACAGACGCGTTCCAGGTGAAAACAGGAGTGAGGCAAGGATGCCTACTTTCACCCTTCCTGTTCCTGTTAACAATTGATTGGGTGATGAAGACCTCACAGAACAGAAAAAAATGGCATTCAGTGGACCTTATGGGAACAACTCGAGGATCTTGATTTTGCTGATGACTTAGCACTACTGGCACACTCTCAGCAACAAATGCAAGAGAAAACAAACATAGTCATGGAAAATTCTAGAAGGCTTGGACTCAACATCCATAGAGGAAAAAGCAAGATACTGAAAATAAACTCTGCCAGTACAGCCCCCATCTTACTAGAAGATGTAGCTTTAGAGGAGGTTGAAAGTTTTACGTACCTTGGCAGTATAGTGGACAAGAAAGGAGGGACGGATGCTGACGTGAGAGTCTGGATTGGAAAGGCGAGAGCAGCTTTCAAACAGCTAAAAAACGTGTGGAAAGCCTCAAAGCTGACGAAAACACAAAGCTTAGACTGTTCAACACAACAGTCAAGCCAGCGTTCTGCTGTATGGGGCCGAAACCTGGAGGACTACCCTTTCAACAATGAACCGGCTACAGACGTTCATCAACGGGTGCCTCAGGATAATTTTAAAGATCAAGTGGCCAGAAAAGATCAGCAACCAAGAGCTGTGCCAGCAAACGAGGCAAATGCCAGTAGAGTAAGAGATCCTTTGGAGGCGATGGGGATGGGTTGGGCACACACTGAGGAAACCAGGCTGCAGCACCACGAGGCGGGCCCTTACCTGGAACTCATAAGGAAAGAGGAAGCGGGGAAGACCTAGAAATACCTGGCGCCGAGACCTAGAGGCTGACACCAAGAGGCTGGGTCACACATGGAAGCAACTGGAGAGCCTCGCTGGGGACCGGGATGCCTGGAGGACACTTGTCGGCGGCCTTTGCCTCACAAGGGGTTCACAGGCCTAAGTAAGTAAGAAAGTTCAGCCCGCCACATGAATCTGAATAGAGTTTAACATGAGTCACGCTTTTCTCTCACTTGCACCAAGCAGATAATTCTAATCACATGAACCAATCTCAATTGACCCTCTTGCAGCTATCCCTTCAAGTCAAACAGTGCAGGTAGCTTAGCCTGATCCAAGATCAAACTATTGAAAGATTGTAGGAATTCAGTTTTCTCTTACAATACAGTACTGATGCATTGGAATGACGGTGTTATCTCTGAATAGCGCCCTCTCATATCAGGAAGAATACAACTCCCATCTTTTTGCTCAAAGAGAGTAAAAATAAACACGCTTATCCCCAGGATGTCCGAGAACATGGTTTTGCGTATAGCTTGCTTCAGTTCTGCTATTTTCAGATGGTATTTTAGGCTCTTCTGGCGCCTTGCCTTTTTGCTCGAGTCTTCCACGTTGGTGCACACATAACCTCTCCTTTTGCCAAAGTCCCAGGTACGCCAAAAGTACTGGAATACATTCTCCCTGTGATCCTTACCAATACGGTCTTGACACCTCATTCTGCACTACTCACCACATCCATCCTTCATTGTCTTTTTAAGAATCTGTCTATTCTTTCTATTCACATAAGCTTCTCCTGTATTTAAAGCTCTTTTTTTCTTTTGCTGTCCTTCCAATTAGCTTCATTACGTTTCCTTTTTCTACCCCTACTCGGAGACTCAACATCAGGGCTAGCCAGATTACTGGAGTCCGGTGTATGTTCAGATGTCGAGGATGTGTAGAAAATGTCAGCACATGAGGCACTGGTTGTGTCATATGCTGACACAGAGCTTACCACTGAGTACACGGCGAATGAAGGTGAATAAGACAATTGGTGGATGGCTGTGCATGCTCTGATTTTGCGTGTCAGGTGTAGGTGCCGCATCTTGGTCACGACTACTGTCATTCTCGATTTCCTCTTCCTGAGTTTTGATGTTTGGCCTTATTTCAGTTTCCTGAGCTGCGACTCTCATTGCATCGATCAAAACTTGCATGTATTTAAGTGAGATGTAGACAAAGTGTGGTGTTGCTCTTCCTCTAGAAGCACAGGAGGTGTTGAGTGCCTTAAGCTGGTACATAGTCCGGATCGCTGTCCAGTGATATATCACTGAGGCTTTCACTGGAGTCATACCTTGCATCATCGCCTTTCACACGCAATGTTCAAAAACTGCCTTTCCTTTTTATACAAACAGGTCACTTGGCTTTCTTTGCCCTAATGTTTTTAATTGTCCCGAGAGTAAGATCATCTGAATCAGACGATTCAGCTTCCTTTAACTCTTTTTCCGCAAAATGAAAATTGTTAGGATCAAGATTTTTTAGTTCAAAGGGTGTGATTTCATACCGAGCTGACAACAAACATAAAGATGCAGAGGCTGTGTGCATAATGCTGGAGAGCGAGTGGAGATGAGTAGTTTGTAAGCACATTTGACCGCCTGCACAAAACAAGCTAGCAGAGTTTCTGCTGTGTTGGTCAAACACGAAATAAGTATCCAAGTGTTTGATGATTGACATTGAGAATGATGGCGTACCGGGACCTAGGGTTAAGATCCCATATTGGTGCATATTGGAAATTGTTGTCTCAAAATTATAGTTTGGAGGAGTGTTAGCATTGCTATCAAATAATCCAGTGTATGATTCACCTGGAAGCACTTGGACCCTCAGCTCACATATGACGCAGACTTGTGAAAATGAAGTAACAAGAGGGAACTCATTTGAGCTGTTCCTGAAGATTCTCGAATAAAGAGAATCTCCGTAGTTCAAGATTGCATCAGCTTTGTTACTGGTCCATGATGTCACAGATTTGATGCCATGATACACCATAGAATCCAGGGAATTACAGGTGCACTGCCTTCCGGTGTTTTCAAAGATAAGATCAGCTTGGTGGCATGTATCGGTAACAGACACCGTGTCCTGAAAAATGAGAGAATCAAACTTTTATAAGGAGTCGATTTGTATAGTGCGTGAATAAAACTGGTACTACGGTACTTTCATGGATGGATGTAAAATGAATGTTGTGCAAATGTAAAGTATGAGCTTAACACAGAGTAGATTTCAGCAAAATGAAAGTAGCGGTTACCATTACAGAACTCAAATTGGCTAGCCTTTCATCATGGCTTGAGAAATTAACTGAAGTTGTTTTAAAAGTGATTGCCGAATGCCAGGGGTAAAAAAAATCACTTGCTGCATTTATGTAGATAAATGTATTAAAGTGTTTATTCAATTATTTTCATCGATCGTTTTAGAGTCACATAACAAGTGTACAAAATGATTCATGAATGAGTCTTCCAAAAAATAACTATCTTTGAGATAAAAAATCTGACAAATACAAAAAAAATGTTAATCTATAATTTACTGTTACGAACGAATCAAAGAATCTTAAGGGAGGATTAAGAATTTAGAAACAAAAACTCAATATTAAACATACTGACGTGATTTAAGTTGGGGAAGTCTTGATTGCAAATCGTCAGGATACCTTAAAATTTAGTGTCTTCGTTCATGGAGTCAAAATGCTTGCATGAGTGAGTTCAGGATGATGTTCGATTGGTTCTGGTGAGAGAACTGGTGAGAGCAAAATCTGCTCCCAAATTTATACATATTGAATGGACAACATGGGCGTTTTGGGGTCGGAGAACGTGTGATTATCAAAGATGGAAAAGTTTAATGAAGGAGGATTATCTTTGGTTCATAGAGTCCACAGTTCTCACAGCGGATATCACACTTACTGAAAATTATAGTGAAAGATGAGTTCAGCCAACCCAACGGTTTAAAATATGGTATTGAAGTTCCTCTTGCAGTTCAGGAAGTTCAGCATGTCTTTGTATCCTCCATCTTTGGTTCTATTACTTACTACTTAGGTTCATAAAAGTGGAACAATAGGTGTATCAGCTAAGGCACGCTGACAATGGCTCTTTATGGACACGGCTAGTGTATTACATCTACTTTGTGACAAGTGAACCATTGCACAACATGCTCTGAATTTCAGCCATAATTTTTACTCTTTATCTTTGGTACAGAGAAGCAAAAAATGCATTGTGTATTAAACAAGAAATAATTTTAATGATAACCAATTCCTTCTTTCAAACGTCAGGTAGTGTAGTTAGGCTTCTAGAGCCTCTCACGATCGGCAAAATCAGACAATAAGTGATTTTAATGAATGTAGAAATAAATAAGTAGTAATTTCTGTGGCTAAAATAAATGAGATCATATCCCATACAATGTTTTTTTTCCCTCAAGAATAACATTGGCTTAAAAAAAACACAGTTCATAAGCAGTATAGATCTCCAGTATGCAATTGTAATTACCAACAGCTTTATTATAATTATATTCTAAAATAATCAGAAAAGTTAATTTCAGAATTTTACAGCCGTATACTATCGTATCTCGAGTTATGAGTTAAAACATCTCAAGTATACTATAGTAAGTCAAGTTATGATAGTATACATTGTGGATTTTCACAGAGTTCAAGATACGATATTTTAATTAATTGTAAGTACGAGTTCAAAATTAATGATATGACTCAGAGGTTTTGTCACAACATGCGCATGGTAATTGTCTGTATTTCGCCAAAAAATCTCGATTTCTGAAAAAATTCGACTTACGATAGTTTACGTTGCGACACTCAATATGATTCCCTCAAAATCATGAAAATATCTGTTGTTCTCATTTTCTCATTCAATCTTACTATTCTGACAGAACAAATTACGGCAATAAAACTGATATATCTAATCGTCTGCCTTATGCTTACAGAGACAGACAGGTTGATATTAAAGATAATGACTTACAAAATCTAGCAAAATTTATAGTCCAATCATATGATATTAAGTGCCAATATTAAATTCCCTAGCATTCAAGTGATGATTTGTTTTCTTTCCATGAAAAATGTTTCTTACACATGCTTTTCCATAAATTTTCCAACCATTAACTTGTCATCATGTTTATTGTATGATTTTGATATACTTGTGCTACGAACTTCTTATTCTGTTGTTTTCAGGCATTATCCCTTTGACACATCACAATATTTTCACTCAGGTAAGTGTGTCTATCTCCCCGTCTCGACCAAATCTCCAATTAACTACACAATATGACTAGACTTAATGCTTCTATTAAAACTTTTGTTGAAGATGTTGAAGATTTCCATTACAAATTCACAAGAAGAAAACTGAAAAGGATTAAGTAATTAACATTTAAAATAAAATATTCAAAACTTTTGAGAGAAAAAGAGCGGATATAAGCTCTGTGTAAAAATAGACGTTTAAAAAAAATGATATGTAATTTTAACGTAAATACCCTGCTTTTAAATCAAGTCTGTAAATAGGGTATGATTCTTTCTTTATTTACTGGCATTGGTAGAGACCTGAAAATACAACAAACCATATTCTATTATCTCATTTTTTTTTAAATCTCATCTATGAGATAGGATTGGGAAACTAATAAAGTTACTCTAACCTAAAGTCTGGATTATAAGATTGCAATAATGTGTTATAATATATTTAAACAGTTTTAAGTTCATACAATCACCCTAATTGATAACTTACATACTGCTTGTGCTTTTCAGAAATTTGCATCAAAAGCTTTGTTCAAGATGAAGAGCTCAAGTATAGGATTTTATACATTGATGCATATTTATTACAGAAATAACATGAATAACAAAACGTGCTAAAGTAATTGTTAACATTAAAAAACGAATTTATGACACAGAAAAGTAAAAACACAATGAAAGCCAAAATAACCTTTCTCCTGTCAGGATCTACTACTTTGTTAACAATTTCACTGTGAATCATTAAAAAATGGGATGAACAATACTTGCATAGTACACAAAGTCTGGGTTGCTGTGAGGTTTTATCAAGTAGGGATAGGACAGAGTATATAGGATGTAGACATTCATCAATTGACCAAACACGGGGTTCTGCTCCAAAACAGCTAACTGAACATTGAAGTCTGGAAGTAAATAATGGGCACAGTTGAAAGCATGCAAAGTAGCCGGATAGTTTCTTCATAAATCAAACCCCTTCATTATATTTTGTACGAGAAGATCATGGTTAACTAAGCTTAGCTTAAGATGGTTACTCGAATCGGTAAAGAAAGAGCAAAAATACTGCTATGTATGACAATCACAGGAAAACTTGAGAGACAAAGAGAACAATCAACATCATATTTAGGGCTGTAAAAAATTTTTCATCAGAAACCAAAACCAAGATATTTAAAGAATTATCAACTCATTTCAAATGCTGTTTTGTTTGCTAACATTTCAGCATGTACAAAAGTATTTCCCAATATTGTTTCAATGCTTCACATGTCACTTCAGGCAATCTAAGAGGCATGGTTTTTTTAATCAACAAAAGCAAATTCATGATTAATTTTTTTGATATGTAAAATTGCTCTGCCTCATTATTTCATATAAGAATTTTGAGTCTCCTAATTTTTTTTTTTGATTCATAGTAAATTTATCCTAAGAACATTTTCTAATTTTGTTACCTACATTGAAAAGTTTGGATATTTTTTTAAAGAATTTAGGAATTTGGCACAACTGTCTTGAAAGTTAATGTGTTTATGAATAAAAGCACCTATGTGGTTTTATTTTATTTGAAAAAGTCAAATTGGACAAGTACAAATTAGAAACTTACCTCTACATACTCCATTTACATAGCGCGTGCCTCTCTTACATACACATACATAATCTCTGTGTGCATCTTGACATTTCAGTTCCCCACAAGGGTTATTAGCACAATCATTTTCAGACTGCTTACAGCTGATCCCCTCCCAGCCAACTTTGCAAAGACAGATTCCTGAAATTTGAAGAAAACAGATACTGAAACAGCACTCACCCGTCTCAAATTATACAAGCAAGAGATAGCAAAATTAGACAATTTTTCATGACATGTTTTATGATAATTGGAGATAAAGGTTAATTTTAAGGATGTTATACAATATTTTTGTCCTAGTGCCTATATATATATATATATATATATATATACAGATTGTCTCAAAGCTGAGGTAACAAGCAATGATGGTGAAATAACCATTCCTGTAGGATCTCTGCCACTTATTTGGAAACCCTAAAGATGATTTTTTAAGCAAAGTTGAGGTTGATTATCAGAAAGGAAATTGAACTTGCATGTTTGAGAAAAAACAAGAAATGCAAAGAGTTTGGGTCCTCAGTCTGAAGCTGTTACTATTGAGCCATCTTGTCCAACAAAATGAAAATAGAATGTGTTTGTATGAGAAACAAAACAAGAAATACAAAGTCTGTGGGTCATCACTTTCTTGATAATTCTGAGCATCTAGTCCGACAAGAAAAAAAAAATTCAATTCAACCAGCCATTGTCCAAAAGACACTTAAGAGTAAATCTCCTCTCCACAAAGATCAAAAGGTACTTAAGATATGGAAAAAAAAATTTCAATTATTCTGAAGAAAAGTACTTGATATTGCCAAACAATATTTTTCAAGCATCTTCATATTTTTTTTAAATTTATTAGGACAAAGATGATGATAGGGAAAAAATTCAATTCTTCCTGGCTGCCCAGATCCACACTAGCTGGCTAATTTATGAAAAGATAATGGTTTCTGTGAGTGACCACAATGTATTTCATATTGATATAGTGTGAGGATGAAAAATTTAAAAGTGACAGAAAATTTGTTAAACCTATTTATAAAAATTTTACAATGGCTTCAAATCCCTACTATCAAGTCTTTTTACAGAGCTTTCATAAAAAGCTGTAGTGTGTTGCTTATGAAAAATATACACATGGTAAAATGGTATCAAGGTTAATTGTGTAATATTCTCATTGGAAAAGAAATGCGTTGGGCAATCCTGATTTGTAACAAGAATTTAAAAGAAATGGTAACCTGTTTCACTAAAGCAGCTTGCAGTGTTTTGAGGATGACAACCACATGTTTTTGCACATTCGCTGTCAGTTGTGCCATAGGTGCATGCTGATGAAGGCAGGATTAAAAAAGAGATAAGCCTGAATTTCCTCTGGAAAATGATAATCAATTAAATAGCTGCAAAAACTTTGTACTGTTTAAAAAAAAATGCAAGGGGCTAAGAGGAAGGGAGGGAAAGACCAGAATATAAGCAATAAAATTATATGTATTATTTAACACAGCAGGCTATACTATAATCTTTCTTTTCATTGAATGTTTCCTCATTCAGTCTCATCAAAAATCTCAAATGAGTAAATTGTTTGGTTCTTTCCAAAGATAAATTCCTAAAGAAAGCTGGTTCATAAAATCTTTTTTATCCACAAGTGATCATGACATTTTACAGGTAGACATAATCGACTTACTTAAAGAAATTTTCATAAAATTATCATGATTATTAAGGTGATACCTTTCTGCAGATAAATGAAAATATTTCTGACTCGGATGACTGGTTGTTTGTTTTTTTTTTCTCTTCTGCTCCAGATGGTCCCTTCTTGCTTCTGTATCTTGCCTCCAGCTATTGCAAGGCCAGCATCTGATTCATCATCTTCGCAAGTGGTTTTATTTTTTTTTTATTTGGTGCAGGAGCTAGTCTGGTGTGATTGGTTACTGGTTATGGCAGCTCCACTTTCTTCCTAACTCACCCAATATGAAACCAAGTGTACTTAGCTACCCTATTACTTCCCTTGCATATATAAATGAGAATAATCGGTTTTAACTTTGAACATCTATTTTTCTTTCAAAACCAACATTTAGAAGTCTAAATCAAGTTTATAAGGAAAGGAAACCAATCTCCTTTTTCATATTTGTGAAGTTGAACATCTAGATCTTGATAGACCTAAGCCTTTGTTTTGCAACAGAAAAAAGTTTGATCTAGATCTAGGCTTCTCTCTTCTGTTTGTTTTTTTTTTTTTCAAACTGTTGGATATTACAATTTCAGACAAAAAATTTCTTTCATTCTTTTTCATCTAAATTATGTGTTTCAGTATTGTTAAAATGGGGGGAATTTTTTCTTTCAAAACCATAACATCAAAAGAAAATTCATTAAAAAAAACAAACAATAAAGTCTCCATTCCTAACCTGAGATTCAATGCAGTTTAAATATATATCTACTAACACAGTAAATTTTATGCTTTCATATTGATATATTTTTTTAAAAATGATACTTTAAATTTACATAAGAAGTCAGTGGTGCAGAGCATTTGCTTCTCACGGGAGCCAGTGCTGAGGGAGATCATGTCTGACATCCTAATAACTCTTGCATTGGCTGTTTTCGGCGCTCTTATGAGCCAGACCAAGGGCGAGAGCAGCTGTGAGTGTCTTATCTTAATAGCCGTCATGTAAGGTCATTTTACTAGCCAGCAAGGTGATACAATCAAGGTCTGTGCCTTGATTTTGGCATTTCATAATTTGTGCTCTAAATTGACAAAGTTATTCCAATGCATTATTCTTCATTTGAAAATAAGTAAATGAACAGTGCTTAAGATTTAATGGTTTAAAAGATATACAATTTTAAAATGAGCCTAAAAAGTAATCAGGTGTCAATTTAAAAGAATCATTCAATTTAAAAGAGACAGTATTTCAAATGATAGATTTCTATTAAATTTATGCTTAATATTCATTGGAATTTGACCTTTGATTTACACCAAATATCTAATCCACTCATGTATCTTTTGTAATGTTATGGGGATTAAATGTTTATTTTCAAAGAATTTGTCACTACGAATGGTTAAGCTTTGAGCCAAAGTTAAAATACTTGTTTTATTATTTATCAAGGAAAGTTCAAGGAGTTATATTGATTTTAAAGGCTATTAATAAGCATGGAATTTGGTTAAAAAATTAATGCCGTATTTATTTTAATCCAGTACTCTTCTCTTTGCCAAATTTAGTAGCAAGGAATGATCTGAAGATGAGACTAAAATTACGAAATTAGCTTTTCTAGTTCATTTCGGTAATCTACTATCTTCTATGAAGTTTTTAGAAGTTTGATAGTATTTTCTTTGAATTGCTCCTCCAAGTATGCTTGGATGGTGTATTAAGAGTGAGAGTGCGCTTATGAACTGTAACAGTATTAGATACCTGTCTGATAATAAGGGCATTTTCTGCACTGACGTCTGTTTGAATTTTTACTATTGCTTAAGTGAGGTCAGAAGTTTTCAGAAAAAACAACTAGTTCTATAAATGTTGTGCTTGCATGAAAAATCATCCAACCAAATCTACTACCAGTGTGCAGACCTTTTTGAGTAAAGTCCACTTCGTTAAATTTCCATCCTCTTCTCTCCTAGTTCTCTTTCGAAATCATTATATCCTAGGAACTTCCACTTAGGCCAACTAAATTTTCAAATTGTTTTAACTTTGCATCACAATTGAGGAGCATTTTCCAGTTGTTCACATGTTTCATTACCAATTTTTCTCATTTTGTTTCATTAACATCTGGTACAGAGTTAAATTTGAGATGAAAGGTATGGTGGTCTTTTCAAGTTCCTTGTGCTATCTCATAACCATGCCTACGAAAATTTGCTGCTAAGGAAGAGAGGTGAGGTTCAATGGTATTCCTCAGAATGGGGTGAAGCAACAGTTAAAGAGTATTTGTTTTATATGCCAACCTCTTTCCTGAATGCTTTGTTTTGCTCTCTCATATTTTTTTTCCTCCAAGCGACCAATACATTTTGCATACATTCAACATCTTGGTGCATGGCATCAAACACCAAACACAAGTCCCTTATGAATCTGACAAATCAAGCAAATTAGCAGAAAAGATTACACTTTCAGTTCCAAAAAATCCTTCAATATCTTAAGCATAGCTTTAAAACGCATGGGACTTGAGTCATTCTATTTGTCCTATCAATCTGCTTGCACAGCATTACCTTTCTGTAGGCTTGGTAGAAAGACTTCCACTAAAGAAACGTTGATAACAGTCCTACTATTTTGTTTTTAGTTCTTGGCCAAGCAAAGATTACCATTACAGAGGTGTAAAAAAAAAAAAAGGATTTAAGCTATGAATTATCCAGATCTTAGTTGATTTTTGTTTATTTTTGTTTTCCATCTTCATTTTTGCCTTTTGAGTTTTTCCGAAACTAGGTTGAGATGATCTTTATTCTATGAATGTTTCATTGCAGTAAACTGTGCTAACTCTATAATGCCTTAACTAACTTGTGGTGTTTCCCATTTCTGTGATGGGATAGACCTCTTGTTAGCTAGGATTTTTCCCGTCGCCCCTACAGGATGGACTTTGACTCCCCAATAACTCCTATACTAATCCCCCTAAAGCCGTGGGAAATGTCCTCTTGCCCATGCAAAGTTTCGTACCAATTAGCATTCGCATTTTTTTGCTTATGACAGATAGGGACATCACTCCTCTGCAGGTTGGGAAAAGAAATTAGATCTAAAACTTATTTTTAAATGGAGTTATAAGTCAGAAAGATAAGACGTTTTTTAAGTATTTGAGCAATTAAACAAAATTTATAGTGATCTAGAAGTGAGTGAAGATGATTACAATCCAGAAATTTATGATAGTAGTGATTCAGAAGAGGATAATTCCGAATCTAGATCAAGATCTAATTTTCAACTAAATGAAAATTTGCAGTGTCTTAGAAAAATTAAATAAAAATCATCTCTTAACATATCCTTTTGTTGTTGATTTTATTCAAACCAGAATGTGTTGTTATAATATGACTCAAAATTTGATTAAGATGGATTAGATTTTTTTTTTACAAATCTTAAAAATACCCAAAAAAGTCCAGCCTCAAATTATTTCCAGTACCTCAGCCGCAAGTGAGTTAATGAAATTTCATACGTTACGGGAACGAGAGGTTTTGGAAAATCACAGCACTAAAATGTTTTAGTTGTTGCAACTACACAAAGAAAGATGAATGGATATGAATTTTATATTCGTTTGAACTAACCTTTCTATAAATTCATTGTCTGGTTAAGTCCATATTAAAACAAATTTAAAATAAAACTTGGAAATACAAATTAAACAATAATCTGTTCATTAGAACTCTTGAAGAGAAACGATACATTGTGATAGGAAAACACCATTTCACAATTTTTCAATTTGACTTTAGCTCTGTCTCTGCTATGAATGTCAACCTTAAATGATAATAAAAGTTGCCATTTTGCAGCTAATTCACTCCAACTGCAGGTGCAAGTATCTCAAGCCTGCCCCATGTTGACCCCTAGACAGGTGTAGCTTGGGGACATTATTTATGACCGCTGAGCCCGCCACTGGCGCCCAACTAAAATATATGGAATATCGTGTTTTGGAGTGCTGTGTGTTGCCATCATTATTCTTTGGTAACTATCTATGGCCATCAGATGCTAAGAAAACAGCCTACACATATGATGAGGAACGTAAGAAGCTTGCTTTGAACAGGCAATGTTGTCCATCAAGTTCCATCTTTTTAGAGAAACGCAGACTTAAAATTGTAATTAATGATCTTGTGTGATCTTATTAAAAGAAACTTTATGATGAATAGCCAAAGGGAAATTACATAATTAAAAGAACTGAAAACTAGATAATCCGAGGAGTAATAAATCTTGAAAATGACTATTTTATGATTTCAGTTTTCAATGTGCCATTAAACTATGGTTCAATTCAAGTTAGACTCAAAAAACTTTATTGAGAATTTTAAATAGGTTGAGCACAAGGATGCCAACTTTGAAGCACAGATATGCTTTTATTTTCCTAGATTTTCAGTAGTAGGAAAAGACAATTCTTGTTTTGAAACACGTCACATTTTCATTTCTCTATAGAGCTGGGCTTAGTTTTAAAAAAAATTTAGAGAGGACAATACTCTTATAATAGACTTATTAATACTTGACAGGATTTCATAGAGTGCAAAAGTGAAACTCTCTGGCTTAAACTTCACAACAAATTACATTCAACAGTTAAGAGCTAAACATAATTCTTGTGTTCGAAATGTTTACTAATAATGTCTAAATTTTGTGATATTTCACAATATAATTGAATGCATGAACTTTATCTTAAGAGCTTTATATTGACTCACGGTAACATCTTCCACTTGCCACACGTTTATATCCTCGCTTGCATTTACATTCATATATTCCTGGGATGTTCTTGCAATATGAATATCGTTCTGGACAAAGTCTGGAGAAAAATATCTCTCCAATGATAACTTCACAATTTTTGTTTCTTTACTATCGTAACGACCATATGAAATGTCTATATGAATACTCAACTCGATAAAACTAAAACAATGTGATAAAATTCAAACTTTTTTTTACTTCCTCAATATAATTCTAGTATAAAGATACAGACCATAAAAATCAACAGTGTAAGATAGTCTTTAGTTATTTGATTCAAATGAATTATTTACAAGACAATTACATGTACTTGCAAAAATTAACACAATCTTGTTGCTGTTGTAGTTGATGTTGTTGTTGATGTCAATGTCATTGATGGTGTTATTTAAAATAAACTAAACTTTCAGTTGTAAATGTAAAAAGAAATTCAGCCTTGGAAAATGTCATATGTACTAATGCTTCTAACAGAGCATAAAACCTCCTCATCTATTTTTGGAACATGCAAAGTACATTTAACATAATGAGAATTATTTTGAATTGGAAAAACTCACACTTAACAACACTACCTAATCTTAAAGAACAAACTGTTGAAAAATTGATCTTAACTTTGGGAAAATGAACCAATTTTCTGTAATGTTAATGAGTGCTCTGCAAAAGCACTCTGTATCTGCTACATTCTACTGATTGACTCCTATTCTGGATTTCAGTTTTGTGTTGACTGTGTCTCAAGGACATGAGCTATAAAAATAGGTAAGATTGTGCATAAAACACCGTGGTTCAATAAAACTAACTTGATATACTAAAGATGTGATTTTTAGGATCTGTGTAAAAGCTAGATACCTCCCTCTTGTAATTCATCTTTTCATGAGGCTAGGTGGAAAATAAGGACCTTCTAACTGAGCACTTCTAGACTATCTAGGTACGTCAAATTTGGCATAAAATTGTAAATTAGCCTTAAGATTGGAGTGCTAAAACTATTTTTCAACTACTTTTGGTACATTAAATTTTTGGTCATTATTTTCCTAAAAGAAAAATGTGAATGTACAAACTACTTCCTGTGAGCACAGCTGGGTAGCGATGGCAGGAATGAAACTGATAGAAGGACATTGTAGTGGAATGCTATCATAGTAAGTAGGTCTTAACAGCATCAAAAAGCTTTTCAGTTTTAATCAATGTGTTCAATAAGTCAAAGGTAGTATTCATCAATGATGATAATGCAAACATCAATTGGAAAAGCATTTACATCAAAGATGTCCATATTCCAAAAATTAAAAAAAAAATAGTCATCAAAACTGCAAAAACTGGTCAACCCTCTCACTCAAATATTGAAGAAGAAAAAGATCATTAAAATGAGAAGGAACAGGAAAAAGAGAGTAAATATGAAAAAGGCATAGGAGAAGAAAAAGAAGAATATGAGGAGCATCATCATTATGAAGAAGAAAAGAAAGGAGGTGCAGGAAACGAAGGCTAGACTCAAACTGAACTTGGCCTAAAGTTCAGAACTAATTCAATATTTTTTTGCTAGCTGTTTTATCCACACCACCACTACAGCCCAACAATCAGACAACATCAGTAAATGGTAGAAATTGGCATGTAGCAGAGGAGAGAGAAGAAACCAATTATGGTTTTGATTACAGTGAAGCAGATCTGTCATATTTGCACACAAATAATAAGTATCTTTATCTTCCACGATGTACTAAGACTGAATTATAAGAACAGCTCCCCTTTCACCTCTTTTAAATTCAACACAATCAGGTAATATGACACAACATAAAAGACATTGTACCAAGCAAGGTGTTTTTATTGCTTTGATTGTTTCTTTCTCTTAATTTGTATTTTCAATTTAATGCAGCCTTTAAGTTAAAGATGCCTAAAAGAATTAGCTTATATGGCTCAAAATAGAAAAGAATTCATAGAGTCTACAAAAAGAAATTTTCTTTCCTTGTCAAGCAACAAAGCCAAATTCTTGGCAGTCTTCTCTATGATTTCTAGTTTTCATGTGGGTGGATTACACTTTTTCTATCACCTGCAGTTATTCTTCTACAAAATGATGTTCCGTTCTGATTGTCAGGCCCAAAGAAGAAGAGAAGGGGATAAAGAGAAGAGGAAACAGAAAAAAAAGTGAAAGAAGAAGAAAAATCTAAGAACGGATCAGGAGGTTTCGGAAAGAGAAAGAAATTTCCATCACATCCTGTTTTGAATTCCTTTAAATTTTGTTAGAATTTACTCACATCTGTCCACGAGGAGGTGCACATTCATCTATGTCAATGCAATTAGGACCAGAGAATCCACTCTTGCACTGACATTTGCCTGTCTGGAGATGACAAGACATAGAACCAATTGCAGTGCAGTTGCATTTCTTAGAAAGACTTCCATAATGCAGGTGTGGACAACTTTGTGCTTTTACTGGAGGGAGATAGAAATGAGGTAATAATGATGAAACAATGCTAGGCAGACCTGCTGATTAGGAAAAGGAAAAATACATTATTAGAAAGATGGTGACAATTTTTTTGTCACAAAAGTTTGCACTCATTATTCTACATTCCTTATTGATCAAGAATAATTGAATACTTGATTTAGAACAATTGATGACAATAAATTTATGAATCACAAAATCAAAGACGCAACTGCGCAAAAGTCAACATCAAAATCAGGATGCATAAAATCAAAAACCAGCATGATCCTCATAGACTAGGACAACATACTTTTAACATGGTCAGAATACATAGAAGACTTAGTTCATGAAATCAGAGGCCTGCCACTTACATATAGGAAACATCATGGGAGGACCAAAAATCTTCAAAGAAGAAGAGGAACATGCTCTTATTAAAATGAAGCAAGGAAAGGCAACAGGACCTTATGGTAACCAATGGAAGTGATTACAGCACTAGTTGATCAAGTTATCATTGAGACAACAAATCTAATGAACACTATCGACCGAAGGCAAGAAATCCCACACGACATGAAGAAGTCGATATTTATTACATTGTACAAAAAAAACCAGGAACAACAGAATGTGAACAAGATGGCGCAATAAGATCGATGAGCCAGATAACAAAAGTAGTTCTTCGGGATCATAATGAAGAGAGTTAGATATGAACTATTTCTTGAAATAGGAAAGTCATACATTTTTATTTTGTGTCAGACAGTGGAATAAGAAATGCAATGTTTACTATTGAAGCCTTGATGGAAAGATCAAATTCCTATAGATGTACTTGTTTCATAGTCTGATCAAAAGAATTTGACCAAGTAAAATATGAAGACCTCTTTAAGATTCAGATACAGCTAAACATAAATGGCAGAGACAAAAAAAAAATCTTACAAATCTATATTGGGAACAAGAAGTGGTATTAAGAATAGAAGACGAACGCATTGAATTTAAACCAATATGCAGAGGAGTGAGACAGAGTTGTGTAATATCACCCAATCTATTCAATATTTACAGTGAAATGATTCTATGCAACATCAATGACCACAGACTAGAAAGAGTGAATGGACACAATATCACATGAGATGTGCAGACACTTCAATTAACTTCAAAGGTGACAATATCAAACAATATCCTAGATATTTAATAGCATCAGATGCAAGATGTAATACTGAAATTAAGAAACATATTGCAATAGCTAAAGGTAAGTTCAACAAGTGAGTTTCATAATGCAGGACAGAAACAAAACAAAAAATGAGAATCTTATGTGGTCAACACCATTATTTGTGTATGAGTGTGCGACAGTCTTCTTCATCACTATACATTGAGTGATTTCGGAGGAAATTGCAGAAAAAGAAATCATAGTTGCGTTTTATAACGTGCACGAATAAAATCAGCTCGACAATCTAGCCTTAATTAAACCTTTTGAATAAATTTATATTTACAAATATAAGAGCAACTGGACCAGGTAAATTTTTACTTTGTTTCATGATGAAATTTTGGGAAAGATACAAAATATTCTTACGTAAAGCAAAATTTCTGATTCAAATTATAAAAAAAATCAAGCTAAAAGCTGCACGGCTAACTTCTAAAATCTTTCTAGCCATATATAAATTAGCAGCTTTCTATTGCCTCTCTCCCTTTTTTATTATTTTTCTTTTCCTACTTTCAGTTTCAATATATGAGCTCAGGTTTCTGCAAAAATAGCTATTTGATGGGTATGGAAAAAATCTAATTGGATATTGTCTTATATTCATATGGTTACAAACATTTCTTTTTTTTTATAAATACCTGATATGATCAGGATCCCAAAGTGCAAAATAATTACAGCAAAGAAGCACAATGTCCTGGTGGAGAAAGAAATGAGAAAAGAATGTTGGTTTTAATTTTAAACAATGATTATTACTCCTGTTTAAAAATCTATACAATTCAGCCAAATCTTGTTTTTTAAAAAAATTGTTTCTTTACCCAATTTCAAATCTTCCCTCTCAGTCTCACTAAGAAAAACAGCAATTAAAAAATCTTATAATACTTTGGAAGATAGAAAGAATATTATAGCAATAAAATAAAGTGAGTAAAAGTACATCAAAGTATGACGCACATTTAGTTATATAACGGAAACGCGAGTCAGAGGAGATAGAAAGAAAAAGTAGAGGAGGAGGAGGAGAAAGTTAAAATGACCCAATGACACTTCAGACAGAAGCAAAGACATAGTTTGAGAAAGAGACAAAGACAGAAGCAAATAGACCCAGAGAGTGGGCGTGATAGTCAATTCTATTTCAAGTCTTTACTAAATTCCATAGCATCTGGAAACACCCACTTTAGTGACTATTGATTAAATTGCAGAGCCCCATCTAACAACCAGTAGAAAAGTTTATTGTTGATAAGAGCAACCAAATCACTTTGTAAACTTGGATATATCTCTCATAGTACTTAAGATTAGAGGTCAAGGAAGGTAAAAGTTGTTGGCTTCGTAAGTCAGGATCACTTTTTAATTCCAAAATTAAAGTATCAATCAATGAAAAATTTGACTTAGATTTTTTTCCAATTCTTGTTGAAGATTGTATTGGACCCTCTTGATAATTTTTTAGGATAATGGTAATTTTCTACATGGCACCTAAAAACTTTGCAAAACTGAACGTTTAGTAAAGTGCAAGATTGACCACTAGCTGACTCTTGATAATTGATCAGCGGGAGCCATCCTGACAGGAGCTGATATAAATCGTTTTATGGTCCTGCCAGTGAGTGAGCCAAGGGGAGATAGCTGGCATATTTAAAATGATTTTGAGGGCAACATTAATTTCATCTTTTGCACGAACTTTGGTTCAGATTTCACTTCACACTTGTTCTTTAAACAATTCTACCCTAATTTTGTGTTTCAGAAAAACTGGTCATAAAATAGGGGTTTTATAAAATAATCTGTGCAGCATATTAATTGGTATTACTCCTCCTCAGACCATTCCATGATTCCTATTACTACATTTAACAGTAGCTGCAGTTATAGGCTACTAGTAATGGTAGCAGAAATAATAAAGTTTTAGTTATTGCTCATGCTATTGATACTACTGTGGGCAGAAAAAAAAAAGTCTTGTTAGTTCACGTCTGTAATACTTCTATCTAGTCTAGATATCCATTCTATAATTTTTTATAAATATCTGCAGGTTTTAAATGTGAATCGAGATCTTGATGGTAGATTTAAGCCTCTTTGAGTGCTTGTCTTTTCTCTTACAATTCAATCTAGATCTAGAGTTGATTGACAAGAAAACTTGTATGCAGATCTCTTCTCTTTCCAGATTTGTAACAACAAAACCCGGAAACAAGATTAAGAATTAAGAATAAGAGAAGACATGATAATGATGATTACAGCATCGAAAATGCTCTCGAACTAGAAATAAGCCTAACTGAAGCTTAGAAGAGGCCGTTAAAGCGTGAAAATGTGCCACGTTGTCATGTACCTTCAGCCATGTATAATGTCTTTGGCTTCGGCCTGTAAAAATTCTATAAAAAATGTCAAAATTACAAATCGGCAGAAAGCGTAGCCTTGATATACGATGAAATCTTGCATAAGCAATTATCTTATTATATTTGACAGACATCTCACCTGGAAACATCGTACGAAGAGAGCTGAAATTAACTAGGCTTAACATTTAAATAAAATCTGACTTTGATTGCAGAATCATCATAGAAATGATAAAAGAGTAGTCTAAAATGCATGAAACAAGAAATGGTAAGTCGGAACCAAGTAGGAACTACAACAGGAGAGGTTTAAATGTTATACCATGTGACCTCATCATGATTCCGATTATGTACCTGGAGCAGAGCTAGCGAGCGGCTGGCCTGGCAAACAAAAGGCCACAGCCGGTACCATCATTCTACCTAGCTAGATTGCACTAGCCACAGCTCAACAACCCTGACTGGTATTTGCTGTCCTATTGTTATAGTATTAACCACACATTACGATAATGGTGGCTCGCGTGTTTCCGCCGTAACACTATCAGTAACGCTCATCTCCTCGGTTAATAATGCATCAGATCTTCCACCGTGCCAGACTGAGAGGCTTTCTGACGTGTTATTATCAACATTGTTTAGCAGGTGAGGCGGTTTTGCGCTGTGGTGTGCGGTAGATAATTCTAACAGATTTTCACACACTTGTTACCATTTTTATATCTTGTGTTTGAGGTGAAACCGGCCTGTTAGTGGAAGTTCTACAAGGAAAAATTGGCCAGTTAGGAGAAGTTCTAGGCATATTTCTTTGGTGCATTTTATTTTATTTATGACAATTTTTCAAAATGATATTTTTTTCTTTTTCAAAATTATTTTTTGACTTTATTAACCATTTGATAAAGATTCTAAAAACTTGAACCGCTTCTAAATTTCATAATAGTGTCGGCCCTTGAGACAATTAATTCATTCGAAACAAATAGAAAAGAGAATCGTCCTTATGTCTAAAATATGACTTTTCACGGCTTTTTGAAGGTTATTGTTCAGCCACAAGTGTTTTTGACATAATTTAAGTTTTGAATATATAATATATATATATATATATATATATATATATATATATATATATATATATATATATATATATATATATATATATATATATATATACATACATATATGAGGTGTTTTTTTTTTGTTTGTTTGTTTTTGTTTTGTTTTTTTGTTTTTTTTTTGCTTTATTTTTTTTCTTTTTTTTTTTTATTTACACGATGGACCTTTTTAATTTCATTTCAGAGGATGGATTGATACAATATAATAAAAATAACTGGCATGTGAATCTTAGTTTTATTAACATATTCGAAAGTTAACAGTGGATGCTAAGGCTGCTTTATTAAATTCTGCGCCAAAATTAAATTTCAAACAACCTTTCAGTCAACATTGAAAAAACTTTTTAACCAAAGAATAAACAACCTTTAACCAGCATTTAAAAGGGACTTTGAACGAAAGATTAACATTAAAAAAAAATTAACCAACATTTGAAAAAAACATTTCACCGCACATTTATAAGACCTTTAAAAACTTTTTTTTTTAAATTTCAGCCAAAATTCAAATAGCCTTTTGTGTGTTTAAAATGTCCCATGAAGAAATGCTGTCGGCTGTGTGTGTTTTATTATTCTTTATAATTATATATATGTATATATATATATATATATATATCTTTTTCTTTTAATACGAATTTAGACTGATATGTTTGATATGCAATAATTGTTTCTTGCAAATATGAGCACACATATTGCTTTGAATACAGTAAATTTTAATGGACCATACTATCTGCTGTATGTATAATTTCATTTCAAGAGCGTAAAGATGTTTATAACACATAGTCGCATCTAACAGTAGAGTAAATACTTTAAATAAAAACTATGAAAAATGCATAACTGTTCATTATTATTATTTTATTGATATAATTATTATCTATCTATCTATCTATCTATCTATCTATCTATCTATCTATCTATCTATCTATCTAAATAAATATAGAAGATCTTACCTTAAATTTCCATGCATACTACACTTGTGTTTCAAGCGGAGGACAAAGCTGTCGCCGGTCCTCCGCTCTCTTCGGGTATGACTGAGGTGTGTTCGTTTGCGCTTGCCGTTCCGACCTTGTGTTGTTGTTTATTTTCGTTTCCGGGCCACTGATAGTTTTGTAGTAAATGTTTTTTCCGGTGGGGGCACGATGAAAATATTTCCCTTCTTTTGTTGAGGCTTGGTTTTGTGTGTAGAATGAAGTATTTTTCTGCTGTGCAAAGGTTGCATCTGTTTGTTGCTGCCGAGTATGGCTGCGCTCTTTCCATTACAGCCCATGATAAGTGGTATGCGGTTTTAGATTCTTTAAGCTTCCATATTAATTCACTTAAAGTTGTGGCTGATCTCTTGTGGTTGAGTCGAAAGCTCGACGTGTGCTGATTGTATCGGGTTTTGAACTCATTTTCTGTGATTCCTATATAGGTGTCTTGTGTTTTCGAGGGTATCTGTTCCACAGTTGCCTTGTAGACCACTCCCCTTTGAAGACACTGGCCATTGAGTGGGCAAGATTGTTTATCCCTGCAGTTGCAAGTCTTGCCTTGTGATTCCTTTACTTTTGTAGACTCAAGGACTGTTTTATTGTGGTTAGAAATGATGTGTTTCATATTCTGCATGCAGCTGTAGCTTAGCTTTACAGTGTTTTTATTTAATATTTTGTGTAGCTTGTTGTTTGTTGGGAAGCACGAGTGGAGGAGTCCGAAAAACATTTTCCCGATGTTGGTGGCGACATTGACACTGAATGGGGGGTTGAACCAGATAATCTTTCTCTTTCGTATTCTCTTATTACTTTTTTCGTCTCTTTTGTCATTGGGTGGTGTATTCATTTCTCCAGTAGTGTGATTGTGGTTTCCTTTGGTGGCTTTTTCGTCCGGCTTATCGCTTTTGGTGTATTGTATTTGTTGTTTATGCCCGTTTGTTCGTAGTGCGGCATGATATGGCTTTGCTGCCTTGTTAAAAATATTAAAATTAGCGGAGTTGTTTGAGAGGCGGAATGCGATCCCTTTTGACAAGTTTTTAATGATGGGGGGTGGATGGTTGCTATCACGGTGGATGTAGTTGATTTTGTTGTTCGGTTTCAACAAAATATTAAATAAAAACACTGTAAAGCTAAGCTACAGCTGCATGCAGAATATGAAACACATCATTTCTAACCACAATAAAACAGTCCTTGAGTCTACAAAAGTAAAGGAATCACAAGGCAAGACTTGCAACTGCAGGGATACACAATCTTGCCCACTCAATGGCCAGTGTCTTCAAAGGGGAGTGGTCTACAAGGCAACTGTGGAACAGATACCCTCGAAAACACAAGACACCTATATAGGAATCACAGAAAATGAGTTCAAAACCCGATACAATCAGCACTCGTCGAGCTTTCGACTCAACCACAAGAGATCAGCCACAACTTTAAGTGAATTAATATGGAAGCTTAAAGAATCTAAAACCGCATACCACTTATCATGGGCTGTAATGGAAAGAGCGCAGCCATACTCGGCAGCAACAAACAGATGCAACCTTTGCACAGCAGAAAAATACTTCATTCTACACACAAAACCAAGCCTCAACAAAAGAAGGGAAATATTTTCATCGTGCCCCCACCGGAAAAAACATTTACTACAAAACTATCAGTGGCCCGGAAACGAAAATAAACAACAACACAAGGTCGGAACGGAAAGCGCAAACGAACACACCTCAGTCATACCCGAAGAGAGCGGAGGACCGGCGACAGCTTTGTCCTCCGCTTGAAACACAAGTGTAGTATGCATGGAAATTTAAGGTAAGATCTTCTATATTTATGTATTGCTCCCACAGTTGAGCACTCTCATCAATTATTCCACCTTATCTTCAAACTATCTATCTATCTATCTATTTATCTATCTATCTATCTATTATTATTATAATTATTATTGTTATTATTATTATTATTATTATCATCATCATCATCATCATCATCATCATCATCATCATCATCATCATCATCATCATTATCATCATCATTAACTGTTTTCGACCACTATCTGTACTTCCCATTTTATTTCATCCTTACCATAGTTATGACCTTATTAATTTGTATTTCTTTCCTTTTTATTTTAGCCTGACATTTATTTCTCCGTGTGATCTTCTCCGCAAAACTATGAAAAGGTTTGCCAGCATTGGCAAAAAACCGGTTTTAGCTACACTCTCCAAACAAGGGCGATAAATCTAAGAAAAACTTCATGCACCATGGAGTTTTCGACCTCTTCATCTTGGGGACCATGCGATTTCCTAAGTCCTGGGATTTCGACATCTGAGTACGTCGATAATAACTTGACATTTATCCCAAACCTAAACCAGATTGCCCTTCCAAAAAAAAAAAAAAAACACTGCCGTTAGGATTTTCCTGGACAAGAACGATAACTTCGATGAATCCTGCCCGCCACTTTCCAGGGAAGAGTTACGCCAGATAGAGGCCTTGAAAGAAGCGGTTATAATTCAAGTGGACACCATTTTCTCCGTCGGCCTGGTTTTCGGCCTGCCCGGAAGTGTCCTTGCTTTAGTCACCCTGTCCAGTATGGCGTCAGTCCTACTGCGCGGTACATAAGTTCCCCTACGATCTCCGACTTTGCAGCTCTTTTCCTCGCCAGCTGGACAAAGCCACTAACGACGACTCTCTTACGCTATTGGACAAGATCAGCATTTATGTCTGCAGGATTTTTCAGGCATTCTCCCACTGGATCCTGGCGCTGATCTGTGTGTAGAGATTCGTGTCGGTTCGATATCCTTTCCAGAGGTTCAGATTCTACTCGAGACGGGCCATGTTTCTTAGTGTCGCTTCTGCCTTCCCCGTGAGCTCAGTTCCATTTCCAGTGAGTTACCTCAGCGGTTTATATTACAACTTCAAATACAGTGATTTGGAGCTGGCCCAAACTATTCTTTGCAAATTGATCTACATAATTATACCCGGTGGTTTGATCATGATTTTCACATCCCTTACCGCTGGTCACTTAAGGATTAATGTTCGACGTCGGGAAACTATCGCTACACAATCTGAGCAGAATTCTCGACGCTCTGTCACCATGGAGACTCAATTGACCCGAATGATGTTCGTAACGGTCATTTGCTTTGCACTTTAACATTTCCCTGGGCATTTATCCACATCTTTGACCGCGTGAAGTTTCATGGAACAGACATTTTTTCTGCCCTCTCGGTGACACAATATATGGGAATATATTTTATACATTTTGGGCTTTCAGCTACCTCAGCCATGCAGCCAACTTTTACGTGTATTGCGCCTTCGCTAAAGGTTTCAGAGACCAGTTTGTATGCGTGATTTGTTGCAAGAAAACAAGACGTTGAGGGCTTTCAGAAATAAAAGAAATAAAAATTCTTTTTGCCGTTTGGTAAATGCTACCATGTGTAAACAGTTCATAGAAGTATGTCGCCCTTCCTTTGATTTACTTTAAATCAATTAACATTCGTCAATTTTAAGCCATGAAGTGTTTATGTTCTTCAAATCAAAAGATTACTGAGGTTTCGCAAACGGCGTATGTACCGCTGATCATGAGATATAAAGTAACTAGCACGTGGTTTCTTTTGTGCCGTGTGCAAATCGCAATGGTGCATTCGTCGGGAAAATACGAAATCGTCCCGGATCTCACTAAAATTGTCTCGGATCATGTAAATGTGAGCATGCACTTGATACACACACTACATGGCGCTAAAAGAGGACTAGATTAGTACTCAGTAGCATTAGAGCTCTGCTGGCAGTCATCATGTAATCCTTGCATAGCGGTTGCGTTGTCAGTGGGAAGGCTATCATGTTATGCTACATAAGGAGGAGTTTATATAAATGTCGGTCCTAGTTGATACACACACTCAGTCAGCTGGCACCCGGCTAGTACTCAGTAGCATATCGCTAGCAGTCATCATGTAACCTTGCATAACTGTTTCGTTCTCGTTAGGAAGGCGGCATGGTTGTGAAAAGCGGTTATGCTGTGTACCACTGGGTGGGAGGATGTTGGTCCTAGCGAAGCTAAGGGTCCGTTACCCTCGACTGCAAAACCTCAGAAATATCACCCAGGGTCAATTGGATAGTTTCCGTCCGCCGCACCCCACTGAACCAGCTATCATGGTTAACTTAAGTCTCCCTACATTTTACAAGACATTACATGGATTTATACAAAATCAACCGAAATTTGGGTCAAAACGACCCGGAATGAATAAAATAAATATGTACTTTACTTAACAGTTAATTCATTTTAAAAAGAATCAAAATAATGTGATTTCAATATTTGTCGCGATCTTGGCCCGGTTCTATGAAGCCATCCTCACTTTCTCTAGTCCCTCGCTAGTCTGTACTCAAAATTAGGTGCTTTCTATGAAGAAAAATGTGAACTTAAGAGGTGCAAGATTTAGGGTAGGTCTTCCTTGTCCTAACTTGAGTTAGGTGCACACAAATCTTTAATTTCCGGCAAAAAGCAGCCATAGATGTAATTCTGCCGACAGCTCAATTCGAATTGAAATGGGTTTGTTTCTGCGTTTTTATTTATGTAATAAATGATGTTCCTAAAAAGGTTCAGCGAGAGTTACGAGCCTTGACTAACTGGCACTCTTATACAAAAGATTAAGGGGTTACATAGGCCTAGTTTATCGATTATGAATTAATAAACCACGTTCTACATTAAAAACAGACAAAAGTAGCTAAATTTTGGATTTTACATTTGCAAAGTCGCATATGCATAGTAAATAAATATTACACTCAAAACCCAGTCTAGATCTAAATTTCTAAGCTTATATAAGTCTTTGCAAGACTCCCAGATGTAACGATCTAGCCTAGATCTAGATCTATGACTATTGTTCAAAACGCAAGAGAAAAACTTTTTCCAAATTATTTTCTAGTTTGGTTACACAGCAGATCGTTCTTTAGAAGATTGTTCTTTAGAATAATTATTATAAAAAACGAGCCCACAGAAAGAAGAAACTGGAAGATCCCCTTTTAGCCTTAGCAACAAAACCAGTTAATTTTGCCGTAGTCTAGCCATGATATCCCCATTGTGTATGAGGTCTGGTGCATGTCATTGACTCTCTCCGTGTCTCTCTCTCTCTCTCCCTTCCCCCCCCACCCCCCCAAAAAAAAAACCGGTTTAATATTCTCAAGTAGTAATGGTGTCTTAACAAAAGCCTCGAGGTACCGACGAAATTTTAAAGAAATGGACGATATGACCTGCAATCTGAAATTCATGGCATTTTTTAAAATTATCCAAATTCACTTTCAGTTGCGGCAGACACATAAGGAGAGAAAGAGAGAGGGAGAGAGGGGGGGGAGAAAGTGAGGATAGAGAGATGTGAGAGGAATGCAGAGAGGAAAAAAAGAAAGAGGGGGATAGAGAGGAGAGAGAAATAGAGAGAGAGGATAAGAAGAGGGTGAGAAAGAGAGAGAGAGGAGAGAGATAGAGAGAAAGAAGATTGAGAGGAAGAGAGAGGAAAAGAAGTAGAAAAAGAGAAAGTTGGAGAAATAGAGAAAGGGAGAGGAAGATAGAGAGAGAGAAAGAGAGAAAGGAAGAAAGGAGAGTAAGAGAGAGAAAAAGAGATCGTTGGAGAAAGAGAGAGGAGAGAGAGAAAAAGAGGGAAAGTAGAGAGAGAAATAAAGGAGAGAGAGAAAGAAATGAGAAAGAGAGAGAGACAAGAGGCGAGAAAGGAGAAAGAGAGAGAGAGAGAGAGAGAGAGAGAGAGAGAGAGAGAGAGAGAGAGAGAGAGAGAAAGGGTGGGTAGGGGGGGGGGGGGGGGGGGGGGGGCGAATGTACTGACGGCCGTCAATAAATCTTAGCCGGCATGCGATAGTTCAATTTTGCACTATTACCAGGCATAGAGCGCCATAAACACTTTTCTTGTATTTCACTGAGTTCTTTTTTTATTTTTCATCTTATTTTAAATAAAACTGTCACATGTTCATGCTTTTATAAAGTCTAGACTTAACCTATATATTAGCTGCTCGACGATAATATATAAAATTCCTTATTTTCCGTCTCTGAACAGTAATTTCTACATTAAAAACTAATAATCTTAGGCCTGGGCTGTGTTTGCTATTTGTTCAAGGAAGGTAACGCTCGCTGAAATTTACTAGTGATATGGTCTCTTTGCTATTGAAATGAGTCAAAACAAAATTTCCACGTGCAAATAAATCTAGATCTAGATCTATGTGCTTAAATAGAATAGTCTCACTGAAAACAACAAAAAGTGGACTTTTAAATAGACCGTTTAGCCCAAAGATCCAAAAGATACTATAGAGGTAATAAGAGCCCTAGAATAGATCTAAACGGTATCAAAATTAATTCGCTCCGATTTGAAATCTCTACAGTAGGCCTACCTAACGTCCCATATAACTCATAAATACTGAGTCAAAATCTTGTATTTATGCATTTAATCCAGACAAGAACTGAAGAGGAAATATGGAGCATGCAATCTGTAATGAGATCTGTAGACTTGTAGGCACATTTCCAGCGTATACACTGTAATTGTTCTCGTGTAGACACTATTTACAACATATTTTACAATGAAAGTATTTTAAAAATTGTGTATGAGTATGCAAGATTTTCAGGCATGCTTTCAACTTTTACAAAAAGCAGCAGAAGTAATAAGTTAGTACTCAGTAGTAGAAACAAAAGGACACATGAAATGGACTGGTATCGACAGAGAGAGAGAAAGAGAGAGAGAGAGAGAGAGAGAGAGAGAGAGAGAGAGAGAGAGAGAGAGAGAGAGAGAGAGAGAGAGAGAGAGAGAGAGAGAGAGAGAGAGAGAGATTTCAGAGTGACTTGTGAGACGTTTATTAAAATCAACATAAATTTTACAGGACGGTTGGCATAACACGTTATGAGGAGTACCGGTGCATCGTACACGCAATATCAACGGTCCAACCAGTGACCTACTTTATGTTGAATCTTTCTCCGTTTCGTTTGTTTGACGATCCCGATTTTGGATTTTGGGCTACCCTGTCTAGTCTGAGTCGAGCGGTTTTTGTTTGTTTTTTTTTTTTTGCTCAACTTTCCTGTAATAAGTGAATAAGCAACGGGGCCATTATGATCATTCTTATTGTAGATCTAGATATCTCATTATACCGTATATGTATAAAGTGCATAAAATTTATACACAATTTGATAACAAAGAAACGTTTTCTAATCTTTTTGAGTTCCTCATATTCGTAACATTCATAATTCAATTGCCTTTCGCAAAAAAAAAAAAAAGAAAAATAAGAGAGCTTAGTTAAAACGCGAACATTTTATGCTGGTCCTATAATGATTGTAGGTTGTAATTGTTCTAAGAACCGGTGATCAGTGAATGGAAATTCAAGATGACCTTTTCAATGGTTAAGATGTGCTACTCTAATGGGTTATTTTGAGTTATGTCCCTGTTTCGTTGGAATCCACGTTTTTTATTACTGTTATTATATTTTTTTCCAATCAACTTGCATTGCTGCTTTCGGTTCCCATTCATGGTTTTTTTTTTTAATCATCCGCAGTTTTTTTTTTGTTTTTTTGTTTTGTATTTTGTTGTTTTATCACCTAAAGTCAAATGTGTTCGTTGGATGATTATTTCATCATGTCGTAATCTGTCGTAGTCAACAGCCATGTTTCGCAGCGTTACGTTCCGTAAGCATGAGTCATAACGTAACTAACACGTGGTTTTCCTAGTGACGTGTGCAAATCGGCTTGCGTTGTTTACATCGGAAGCCGCAAGCGAGCGCTAGGCCTGGTCAGTCTGACCAACTGTCAAAACCAGTGAAATATGCTCTGCTGGTAAAACTGTCTCGGATCTTGTGAACGTAATGTAATGTAATGTAACTGTATGAGCATGCAGTGGAAGCACAATCTACACAGGCTAGTACTCATTACCGGTAGCGTTAAAACTTTGCTGGCAGTCTTCATGTAACCCTTACATAACATTTACGCTGTGGCCAGGAGGGCAAGCATGTTTGCGAAAAGCAATTATGTTACGTCTAAATGGGATGAGTTTATGCAAATGGTGTCAATCAGTCTAAAAATATAAGGTCGTTGTCTAGGTAAGGGCCAAACCTCTGAAATGAAGAAAAGGAATACAGTACCTATTTTTGTACTTCCAGAGCTCGAAGGATGTAGATAGCATTTATTGTACCTTTCCCTTTCACAAAGCCACACCGCTCCTCTGTTATTTCTGGTTTGATTTTGTTTTTGACTCGCATCATGATGATTCTTGTAACTTGTAAATAATTGTATGTTAGTGGTAAGACATAACACGGATAGTTCTTCGTAATTCCGCCCCCCCCCCCCCACCCCAACCCCCTCACTCTGTTGCCCCTGGTTACTTCGGCAGTGCAATAAATACAGATTTGGAGATTTCTGGTGGAATCTGACCTGTTTCCTAGATTTCGTGGAGTAATGTTGTGATCTTATAACTTCTACAGTCTCCAAGTACTTCTAAAAGTTGCAAAGATATACTGTTTGCGCCCGTTGCTTGGCCTGACTTTATCTTTATTATTGGTGTCCAAATCTCACCTTTCAGGGTAGGTGGCCCAACTAAGTTCGAATTCTTTCTGATGGTTTTTATCTCCTCTTCTCACGGGCTAAGTTTTTTTTTTCCTTTCCCACAACAATGACACCATTTAAATATATATATATATATATATATATATATATATATATATATATATATATATATATATAATGTATATAATTTATATTTCAGTCATCTTATGGATAAGCAGGCTTTCTTTCCAGAGATTTCTTCAGTTTTTCTGTGCATTGTGTGCTCAGGACTTCTATGGTATAGATCGATGTTTCTGAACTTGCCATTTTTCCACTTATATTTGGCCTCATTCCATTTTTTTTTTATTTTCTTCTGCAATGTTTCGCATTTTTCACTCTCTTTTTTTGCTTGCCTCCTATTTTTTCATGAGTTTCAAAATATCTTCGGCCATCCACTTTTATTTTGTTTTTTTTTCGACTTTTGGTATTTGTTCCATTGCTGCTTCTTTGAACCTCTCCCCTTGTTGGCCCAATTCCTTAGCTCCTCCCATTAAGACATCAATATTATTTTGAACAGCTACCTCTCAAAGGGTTTGGTTGGATTTAAATCGAGCTAAGTCAAGTGCATTAGACGTTTTTAGGTACTTTTGGATTTTCCTAATTTTCAGTTTGAATTTAGCAATCATAGGAATATGATCACCATAGCAGTCTGTCCCAGGGTAGGGCTTTGCTGAGAGGTGCGCATTTCTAAACTTTTTACTGATTATGATGTAATCGATCTCTTTTCTGATTCCATCTCCTCGGTTTTTCTATGACTACCTCCTTTTTTATTGCGTAAATCATCTATTTCCGATAATAAGGTTATTTGTGTGATACTAATCGACTGGTTTCTCTCCTCCTATCCATGGGGCCCTCTACTACTTTTTCTTATCTCGCTTCTTATAATTTTGTATTAAAATCGTCCATGATGGTCAGAGCCTTTGTTTGCTCCAGATCTTCATAAAACTTTGCTATTAATGATCGCTACTAGTTGATGTTGGTGCGTATATTTGAATTATGTTAAGGTCCAGTGGTTTTCATACAATCTTTAAAAGTAAAATACGACCTGATAGTGGCAAATATCCTTTTAGTAAAATAGATTTTTGTGATTGTACTGATGTAAGACCATTGCTGTAACTCATTAAATTGGTTTTATCGATTTTTTTATATATCATCAATTTTTTCCCAAAACTTCACATTTTCCCAAAAATCTACACTCATAACCTCATTTTCTTTCTTTTCTTTTCTTATTTGTTAAATAGGCCTCATTTTTTGTGTTTAATGTCATGAAAGTACAAAAGCTGTACGTGTTTTGGTTGATTTCATGCAATTTTTTGAAATTCTGAGTTACAGTCTTCCAAACTTGGCTTACTGTAAGGAATTTACGGGTGCGGAAAAGGAATACAAATCGGCATATTTTAAAAGGTCATAACATTTTTTATCTCCTGATGAGTTCTCAAAATTCGTTTTGCATTGTTCTTAGAGTGCTAAGCTCTATTAAATTTGATAAGGCTTGAAGCTTTTCATTTGAATAAAAATTTTGGTTTTGGGTACGATACTTGCATTTTTCTTGCTCCAGCACAACACAATGGTCACTCCTCTCTCAAATTCTTTACCAGCTGAATAGAATATTTCAAACGATTCAAACGTTCCTGATGTTATCTTTCCTACTCCTTGCCGTGTGAATTAGCTCATTCGTAGAATATTACATTTCATCCATTTCATTCCTTGTTTGATTTTGTCTAACTTTCCCTTTCGTAGCATTGTTCTAACATTCGATGTTTGTATTTTCGTTTTGTGCGCACTAGTGTGGGATATGTACCTTTGGGCTATTGATAAAACAATGATAATAGTATTTCATAGTTAATAGTTTTATTAATCGCTTTATTCCTCCGTTAATTCCCCTCATTATTTCTTTAAGTCCACCTTTTCTCGTCATTAAGTCTTGAGGTAAAGGTATAAAGTTGTACTCAATGATCCCCAGCAATCATGAGTCAACGTGTGCAAGAGTGGGAGCGGAAACGCTTGGGAAATCCCTGACGTCAAAACCGAATGAATCAGCTCAGTTACGCAAAAGATACGTCAGCAGAAGACAATGCCAGAATTTGTCCCAAGTCCCCATCCTTCCATATGAGTCACCAATGACGCCCGCAATTAAATTGTGCATCTTGTACTAATTTTAGAGTGGAGTCCAACACGTAGTAGGCTCTCCGTAAATTACATAAAAAGGGGTATCTCTCAAACTAACTTTACATTCAACCATCTAACGAACGACCGTCAGTTTGACCAACATACAGAGGCACTCGGTGCTGCGGGAGCCTTTCGGAGTCTTCCTGAGCCTTCCTGAGCCTTCCTGAGCCTTCCTGTACCTTCTTGAGCATTTGCCTTTAGTGAATGAATGAATAAAACTATAGACACTGCCTCCTGCCTTCATTCCATGAGAGATGAGAAGATAGAGAGTGAAAGAACACGTAACCATCCAAAAAAAGAACCCTAAGCTCTGTCGTTGAGCATTGAAAGCTACCGGGCCATCCCCGCCCCTCCCACAATAGCTTTCACTAGTTTGATGAAGATCGGGTGTGACCTGCGGCTTATGACAATCCCTACGTGACGAGAATGTTCTGGCCGTCGCAAACTACTCTTTCACGTCGTTTGCTTTCTTGAATTGCAATGTCCTTCTCATACTGAGCTTTCTGCCCAACCATTGACCCATAAACTGGGGTCATCTGCTTGGCCAGCTTGAATAGTTCTCCATTAGTGGCATCTTGTCAGTTGCGCAGCACTCATCCACCATCTGCTTTCCATAGCTTCATCGTAATTTATTCTTGCCCAAGCATTCTCGGGGACTAAAGGGGGTGAGGATTGCCTTACTTTCCTTTCTCCGAGCTGGCTCTGATCTGCCACCCCCGCTGTGGTATTAATATCCTTAAAGAAAGATTTAAGCAGACCAGGAGGCACAAGGGTATATTGCAAAAAAAAAACAAAAAACAAAAACAAAAAAAAAACAAACAAAAAAAAAACAAAAACAAACAAATGGGAAGAAAGAAAGGATACAAAAATCACATAAAATCGACGAAAACCCAGTTGATGGGAGATTTAGGACAACAGTACCATATACATGTGCAAACGAGCTCAGTGCAATAATATTTTCAATTGATAATCATGGATAATAAGGAGAGTGCATAATCATATGTATGGGAGGCTAGAATTCCACAAGAGTCTTCAGGTGAAATAGACCATACAGGCAAATAACATCATGAGTGAGGATCTCCCTCAGTTTAAGAATTTGAATAGGCTTACTTTGAGGAAGAGATGTTGCTGTGATTCGCAAGCGGTTCTACACTAGCGGAGACTTAGAAAGTGCGAAAGGAAATTTTTGTGTGTGGAGGGAAAAGATCTGAATCTAAGATGAGGATTTTTAATCATTAAAAGGGTGAAGAGTGGTTAAAATCAATAGACTTGTTATTGCTAAGAGGGAAAGGGTAGATGAAAGGTTAACGTATATACGAATAGACCAGGAAGGTATGGCAACAACATAGAGGTAAGGTGGAGCCAAGAGTTATCAAGCATGTAACGGCTATGAACGTGATCTGGCAGAAGAAAGGTCAAGGCAAAGCAAAGGACTTAATGAGGCTGCAAAGTAAAGAAGCAAGAAGCTAGTTTTGGATCAGGCAGTGGACGTAAAATTCCCACTGCTCGTGTCACAGCCAAGACGTCCAAGTTCAAGGCAAGCAACAGACTAAGGTTGGTATTTTTTCTCTAGGCCTATTTTCGTTCGACACAGATCTTATTTACTCATATCTACAGTTAGAACACTACATTTCCCAGTATAGGGTTCTCACTATATAGATATACTAAATCTAAGTAAACTAGTAAAGATATGCTCACCTTCGTCTGTGGCTTGTCTTGAAGTTGGAGTCTTGGCTGTAGCCGAAAGCAGTGGAAATCACACGTCCACTGCCTGCCAAGATCCAAAACGAACTTGCTGTTCCAAGGATTTGCAGCCTCCTTACCTCCTCTCTTGCTCTCACCACTCCCAGCCAGACAATGTAGAGATCAGATAACCTTTTCACACTTAAGTTCCCCTTCCCTAGATGTTGCTGCCTCCTACCTTACCCTGTTCTTAGATGTTGCCAATTCCACATCCACTACAACAGGATTGCGAAAGCTTGTTATTCTAGACCTAGTTGTGAAGCACCGTAAAAAAAAAAAAAAAAAAAAAATAGGTAGAGCGCAGTTCCAAAAGGTACAAAACAATACAAAACACGTGAGCTTTCGGCTTTACGCCTTCGTCAGACACAAAAACAAGAACAACAAACCACACAAGAATATTCACATATATAAATTTGAAGTAAAAACTGTAAAAAAAAAGTAAAAAAAAAAAAAAGAATATATATATATGTAAAAGGTTATATATAGAGAGATCTACCCAAAAAAGGGGGAAAAATAGAAAAATAAATACTGTGGAAGTACACACACACACACAAAAAGAAATATATATATATATATATATATATATATATATATATATATATATATATATATATATATATATATATATATATATATATATTTACAGAGAAAAAAATTAAAACACTAATTAAAAATATTTTGTCAAAAATTGACTAATTTATTATGTATAAAAGAATGAAGAAATAAATAAATAAAACTTCAAAACGAACTTGCTGTTCCAAGGATTTGCAGCCTCCTCACCTACTATCTTGCCCTCACCAAAAAGCGAAGAAAAAGCGACAATGACGGATGTTCTAAAGTACGTAACTGACGAATCAAAATTAATCACTGTTACTTTCCTCTAGCTCTGCACATTAGCATGGTTTTATTTCCGCTTCCTCTTTGCAAAGTAAGGGCGTTAATTTTATTTTGTTTTGGGCCTGAGTTTTCCCATGGTGTACATAGCGAAAAAACGTTCGACAAGAGTCTCTAAATGCATGGCAGATCTAGAGGTGGAAAGAATACTTGATTCGTCCAGATTTTGCCATCATGCTTGTATCTATTAAGGCCTAAAACTCAGAACTTCAGAAATAGAGTCTGATTGAAATAGTCTAGTAGGCCTATACATTGTAAAAAGGTAGGACACAAATAAGTGAACTCCTTACTCAGTGCGATTTAGACTCTTTTGTTTACATGGCACCCTAATTAGATACAATATTTAAAAAAAAAAAAGCAGTACTAATTGAATAACACTTCAGCATTTTCTTCCGGACATTAATTTTTTACTCCAAATTTTATTCGTTTAATCGATACAGTGCACGATATTAGTCAGCAATGATCCGATTGCCCATCTAAGAATAAGACTGTAATGTAAACAAAGAGCTGTGGATAATAGACCTATATTCCTAACTAATATTTTGAAGATATTATCCTATATTATGTATGATATGCGAGTTTACCAAATGTCATGGTCTATTTTTACTTACAAAGATCCTCTTATTCTTAATATGTGGAAGAAAATTTTCAGTAAATTTACGGAATTCGGTAAATTTGCAGATATTGGCCCAACTCACATTAGACTTCACAATTTAATGTTTCTCGACGAATTCGAATCTTGTTTTAATGGGATTTTAGAGCAAAACAAAAATGCTAAATATCTTGAAAAGTAGGTAATATTGCAGATAGGGACCCACCTCACATCTGGCTTCAAAATTGAATGTTTCTCTACAAAATTGAAACTTTTTGTTTAATGGAATTTTAGAGCAACACAAAAATCCTTATATCTTGAAAAGTATTTATTCGCGACCAATAAAACCATATTAGTATTCAGCATATAAAATTCATTAAGAAAAACATGATTTGAAAGCTTAGGGTAAGTTGGGCCAATATCTGCAATAATACTGAAAAGTATTTATTTGCAACGAAGAAAACCTTCATATTCGTGTTCAGCATATCAAATTTTATTCTGAAAAATACAATTTTAATGTTTAAAGTGAGTTAGGCCGATAACTGCAATAATACCGAAAATTCATGTGAGCCTCTGTAAATCCTGTCCTTGTGCCACATGGAAACTTTTATCCATAAGGTTGAGTGGCTGTGAAATGTATACATAGATTCTAGATATTTACAGCAGCTAAACTTGAATCAAAAGGTTAAGATCTGGATCTAGATTCTGTGTTTAAATTTATAAAAAAGAGATATTTAGATTCTAGATAAATGGAGGCATTCAATGATACATCATGTATGTAAAAAGATAGATATATCAAGACCATTTCTAAAGCCTAGTTTATACAAACGTGCACCCTAGCCCAGGCAAATTGACACCAGTGTCTTGTTAGTAGTATGGGTTTTTTTCGGCTTGCAATTTAGTGTAATTCCCTTTCCCTCTTTTTAATGCCAATTGATGTCCTGCATACAGAGGTCAAGGTATCCAGTAGAAGTGAGAGTTGCAAAATAGCATTCACTAGTGTGCACATTCGTTTGTTTTAAAGTAGACAGGCTAAGATCCAGTCTGTTGATTGGTAAATTGATAACACTGGGTTCCAAATGGGTTAAAAAATGCAGCGATACCAATTTTCCATAAATTTACGGATTTTCAGTAAAAAAAAAAAAGGTTAAATGAGAAAGACCCTAATGGTGAATTTTTGTCGGATTACTACAGCACTTCAAAAGAAGCGGGTGTGACCTATTACACCTATAAATGCAAAACTAGAGTCATGGTGAGTGTGCTTTTGCTCCAGATATAAGCATATCCTCTCTTAAATAGTAAGCCTTATTAATAGAGCTATATTATGGGTTAAGAAGTGCAATTATTTTATTTGCTATGGGTAAGATTATAGGGTTCTGTTTAGATAACGGTATTCAATGTGCTAGGCCGCCGTGTTGCATGAAAAAGTTCAGTAAAAAAATTTTGATCCAGTTCGCATCATTGAAAATGGTGAGAAAAACTCCAGATCTAGATTGTACATGATCTGGCCTTAACTTTGCTTCACACCACAAAAAGCAGTGTGTTTTAATTCAACTTACTATTCTAAAGTCTCTAGAACTAAATACATTTTGATACTTAAAAAAAAAAGGAAAATGAAATTATTCTATGCATGAATGTATTTTTAAATTTTCACAATGTGCAGTTCAACTGATGTTTCATGTATTTGTACACTTATCATAGAGGCATGCAAATTGGATTCTGCTTGCTAGATCTAAACACTGGACTAGAGACTCTTATGATGTAGACTAGATTATTATTAATTTTATCAACCAATAACCTTAGTAGCCATGATTTGTGTTGAGAGAAATTTTAAATTTTTTTAGTTTAGTTTCTTTAGCTGTCATCGATTTTAACTGTAATTGAATTGTATTTGAAAATTCTTGTACAACAAAATGGGAGTAAGGTCGATGTAAGCTGTGAGTTGACATGTTTTTTCTTCTCATGCAAGCACCTGAGAACATGACTTGCCACAAACTCAGTGGATTTTCAGTTCTGGGTTGAACAAAGGTTAAAAAGTTGGCGCATTTGTGTACACAGGCCAATTAAGTTGCAGCCAGTGCAGGATTTGGCTAACCTGGTTTATGGTTGATTTTTATATTATTCATAAAATTAATGGAAAACCTGAAAACAATTATGAAAAATGATCTTTCCTTTTGTTTCTTTCTCTCCATTTGTCAAATATTGAATATTTTATCTTGTAATTAATTTAATTTGATTGGTATACTTTTTACTCAACAGTTCATGGACAGAATTTATTGTATATAAGTATAATATATTATATTAATAAAAATCGAACATAAAATGATGGGAAAAAAAAACTCTTCTCTGGGCCAGAATATCATCAAATTGGAAGGAACATAGTATTCCATTCTTGAAAAAGTGGGATGTCATTCTGTATTTGTGTTTTGGAGGATTCCCGGGTTATGATAATGTTTTTCAAAGTCTGAAGACCTGTCAGTCATTTTAAGTGTTCAATACCCACTAATTATGTCCCTTCTTTAGATAATTTCTTTGTACTGAGATTATTTTTTTATTGCTCATTTTCTTTCTCTTCAGAACTTTACAGCATGGATTTTGTGCAAAAAACTGGTCCTAAAGGTATGAGATCTTCAGAGTTTCTTGTATGATAAATGTGGTTTTTTTTTTAAACATCATTCATTTCCTTCCTGAAAGGAAGAGCTAAGATTAATAGCTTAATGGGATCCAAAATGGAGAGAGATAGATATTTATTAAGATAACTCAAGATTCAAAGGGTTAATGTTGAATTATTAATTCTAATTTTGAAATTTCAACAGTAGAAATATCTTCAAAATATCGTCTTCTTTGATCTAAAGATTACTCAAGTTAAATACTTCAAAGCTTGATTTGAGCATTTTTTGAGATGGTATTTTCTATCAAGATACATCAAGATAAAAATTTGATAAACCTGCACCATTAAATTCATGTATTTTTTATATCATTTTTGTTCTGTTTTTATTTAAAAAGCATGCTGTATATTTCATACATTTTCTTTTGAATTTCATCGGAGGGACATGTTTGTGTAAAATTTTCATAAATACTATGTCTCCTCGTGGTGAAATTTCAAGTGCTCTGGAAACCAGGTTCACCAAGGCAAATAATCCATCTTCAAAATGACATGGCCTTCTTATCCTCTTTTTCATAATCCTTTTTTGTTTAGATTCTGAGTTATTAATTCCATGACACAAAGTTTTCACCATCACTATGAAATTTACCATTTACAGCAGCAGCAGTATCAGCGGCTTCTTCAGATGTTACCACATCAACTTCAACGAAAGAGTCACTCTCAACATTGACTTCAATGTACTCTGTTACTGCAGAGGTCGAACCACAACCTAGTAAAGGTGGAGGCAGCTGCAACATGACAACTGCGACCCCTGCAGTCTCAACTCATACACCAGTGGTCCCGAGGTCCTCTGTGCTCAGGTTTCCAGTGCGGATAGGAATCACTTGGAAAAAGGGAGAACGACTGGAGGCCCAGGACTTTTCAAACACTTGGTAATTCATATTAAGCTTTTATTAATGGATTGGTTGAAAAGTTTTTCAAGTGGTCCACCATGAGAAGTCTTCTAATTAGGCTTAGTAGTAGGACTTTGTTTCAGATGTGTAAGTTGTTGAATTGTTTCTTGATTCCCATGGCAGAAGTTCACAAAATATATGAAATCCCATAACAGGTATCCATCTAAAATTGTGGAGATCAGTGAGGAGGAAAAAGCTGTTCTCATCCACTTTGAGGGCTGGAACCAACGATATGATGAGTGGGTGGATATGGCCAGTGAACGCTTGCGGCCCACTACACGACACTCAGAGCGCAAAGATAAAGGAATTAACAAACGGAGAAGAGTCCATCCCCACCCTGTGAGTGCTGTTAATTTTAGAATCCTTTGGGCAGTTAAGTGTTTGTTGTGTAAGTTTGGAGAATATCTAATTAGGATATGAATATTTATGGTTTAAACGTCACCTTGATTGTTGATAAAAACAAACGGAATTCTCACCATTTTTCTCATTTTCTGACTCTGCCATTCAATATTTGTAATCCTTTAAACAAATACATAATGTGGCAGGACCAAACATCGAAGAAATGAATGCAATTTCTTGAATGTTACTCTTTTGACTCATGACTCGTGGCTTATTTGACCTTGCCGAATTCCATATTTTTCCTCCTGTTGCATACTCATATTAATCTCACCGTACAGCTGACCTTCAAATAGTTACCAAAGTAGTCTTTATTTATGAGTTAATTGTTTTATCCCTTTTTTGTACACTGGATCAAACAGCAATCTTGAGAACAAAAAATTCCTTTCTTTTTGTTAAGTTTTATTAGGGTTTTTTTCCTCCAATTTCATGGCACACTTCCTAAATTTTTAGTTTCTATGAAAGCTCTTAGCATTATCACTCCTTTAATTGCAATTGCTTTAATTGAATTTCATTATGAACATGATTTCAAAATCAAAGATTGTTCTTGAAGAATCATGAAAGATGGTCAAGAGGTGGATATTTTCTAATTTCATGTGCTTGTCCTTTTCCTGTGTAATTTTGTTTTACCTAATTCATGACTTGTAAATTTATCACAGAAAAATTATTTCCCTTTCTATCAACTTTTTTTCCCAGATTTACCGACCTGGAGATGAAGTGTTGGCTAGGTGGAAGGATTGTAAGAAATATCCAGCAAAAATAAGCAGGCTTGTTGAGGAATGTGAGTTCAACAAAGTGTCGCACCAAAAATATTCAGAGACACATGGTGAAAAAATCATTCGTTCCCAAATTATTTTTTCTTCTTAACAATTATACCGGTTGAATGCAAGTGATTGTTGTTCTTCCTAGACGTGTTTATAATGTAACTGGTGAAAGTTCACTTGTATGGAAATTTAGTTTCAGTTATTGCAAATTCAGCATCTTTCTAAAATATTAATATATTGTAGCTGAATTTTAGGGATCATTTTAGAAACTTACAAAGTAATAATATTGAGAAAAGATTTCAATTGTGAAAAATTTCAAATGTTATAAATTTGTAAATATACAGATCATTGCAATTGAATTTGGCAGTATATAAACATTATGGATGATCCTTAAGTTAGTAATTGATAACTTTAAAGACTGAATATTTATTTTTAATATTTTGAAGGGCTAATGCATACTCAATGGGTACTCCTTGACTCAAAAATTGAAAAACAGCTTATCTTTTAGTTTAATTGAGAATATTATTCACAACTTTTTGTCAAACATCCAAATTTCCTATGACCTGTGCATCTGCAGAAATATTATGCAGTTTTTTTGTATTTTTCTTTCCTTTTTTAATAAGAAAATGTTAAGGTTGAAATATTTTTTATTTTTCAAAATCAAGGAGATATTTTTAACAATTTCTTGTTCCTTTTCACCTTCCAGCAACCTACGAAGTGATTTTTTATGATGGAGTTACACATTTGATTCAGGCTATGAATATTCAGCCTTTGCCTGAAGAGATAAAAGCTATGGTGAGATAGCCCTCTTGGGATTTTAATAAATGATGATTTGTAACAATCAAGACTGCTTAAGACCAGGCTATACACTTGGCAGCTTTGAAATATTGCAAACATGGGTATTGGCTCTAATATTTATTGACACAGCTATAGCATTTTATTTCAAGTGATAAAAGGCTACTGCTTCGTTTATCTTTTTTCTCACTACTTTTGAAAGAAACATAATCTTATGATTGGCTTAGCTCATATGAAACAGAAGTTTCTGAGTGCTGGGTTAATATTATATTAAAGATTTGCGTCATGAATGAAATACAGTATAAAGGTTCAATAAATAAAAGAAAGTACTTTATAATAGTCAACAGATATTTCATTTTTACATTCTCATACCTAGAAAGAAAATTTTCATTTGAAACAACTTGTTTCATTGTATTTGTTGGTTTTAAACGTTCCTCTGCTCGCTCTCTCTCTCTCTCTCTCTCTCTCTCTCTCTCTCTCTCTCTCTCTCTCTCTCTCTCTCTCTCTCTCTCTCTCTCTCTCTCTCTCTCTCTCTCTCTCTCTCTCTCTCTCTCTCTCTCTCTCTCTCTCTTTCTCTCTTTCTCTCTCTCTCTCTCTCTCTCTCTCTCTCTCTCTCTCTCTCTCTCTCTCTCTCTCTCTCTCTCTCTCTCTCTCTCTCTCCCCCCCCCCCCCTCTCTCTCTCTCTCTCCCCTTTTTTCTTATTTTCTGTTCTCAAATATTAGTTTCTCATTGTGTTCACAGAAGGCCAAGAATGTCCCACCTCCACCAAAGGCCAAATTATCTTTTAAGCAAGTGAAGGTGAACCTGCCCGGTAAGGTTTTCATTTTTTTTTAATCTATTTTACTTGCAGAAAATTAAAAATTAGAACAGAAAAGCAAGAGTTTTTCTTTTCAATGAAAAGTATATCGTTTAATCATTCTCTATTTTTTACATTTTTTATTGTAAAGTTATAGTTAGACTCAATTTAAAAAAAATCCTAATACCAAATACAAATGAGGTATTGTGAAAAGTGTGAATATGTTCAATCTTCAATTATAGATGAAAGCTCATTTGCCTTATTGTTGACTCGCATTTTTATAAGAAAAATTACAAATAAAACACCATATAGCTTTTTTTTTTTTTAAGTTTTTCAAGTCTAAATGCAGAAGGGATAAAAGTTGACCCACTAGTGTTATGACATCAGATATGATATGCCAAGCTCTATGCTCTCAAACACTTCACCTCACTTGTTCTTTGTCTTTTTACCTATCTCAGCAAGCATCAGAAAGAAACAGGAACAGAAGCAGGAGAGAAGCGGGCAAACTTTCTCTGGGAAAATCCTGGTTAAAAGTAAAAGGTCTCCCTCCAAACTGATAGCAAAGTCAAAACTTTTGCCCAAAGTGACTTTAAAAAGGTATTATTGAAACATTGTAAATGTACATATCCTACACATGAAATAAAGCTATCTGGAGTAGTTGGGAATGTGCTTTTATTCACATAGTCAGTTAAATCACACACATCACAGGCTACCAACATTTTATAAACTATTTTTATTACTCGACTAGAAGTTATTTTTCTAATATTATGCACGGCTGTTTGCTTTAACGCTCCGGGCAGGAATTTAGTTTTGGGGACGGTGAGAACCTCCTTTGTGCTTATGAGACGATTGTAATTAAACGGGCGGCTGGCAGGTGTAGATTTATCATCTGCAGGTAATTTGATCTGACAGGCTGGGTCGGCGTTTTCGGGGTCTATGCCTACACATAGCAGGCGCCGCTTTCTGCACTAGAAATGTGTTTTGCTTGAATTGATTTGTTGATTTGCAAAAATAATATGTAATCCTGTTAACAGGGGAAGGCTGAAAGGTGAAGGGTGCACCTGAAGCCGTGCAAATAATTGAGGATTTTTCTTGTCCAAACATCCTAAACTTTTAGATTAGGATAAGTCATGCTTATCAGTGTACGGAGTTTGGAGCTTGGTCAAAAAATGCTATTTTTGTAAATGATTTTAATGACTATAGTATTTATCACAGAATTATTTCCCAGCTTTAAAAAAATGACGCTTTAGTAACCACAAATCCCTGGTATGCAGATTTTTTTGTTGCTTGCATGGCCAAGAACTTGGTAGTCCTTATAATATAGGGCAGTATGATTTGACCTACCATGTAAAATTTGTTGCTCATGCTGTGTCATTCATCCCAGGGACCGAGAGCTGGATGTTTTTAGTGTCACTGGAAGTAGGAATACGCCAACTCCGACAAAAAATGTTCTAAAAGAGCCAACTCCAGTCACCATAACAGTATGTTTTTATTAATTTCACAAGAAATCCTAACTCATTTGGATGTTTTCAGGTTAACCTCTATCTTTATTCTAGATAGTTTGTTTGTCTTTGCAAAATGAGTATTAAAGGTTTAGATATCTTTGTTGTGGAACTTGTGCTTGTCTGTAGCAAATCTTTTGGTTTGCATCGAATCTCTCATGATGAACTGCTATTCTTTCTTTCAAATTTGAATTTTGAATGGCATTGGTTTTTTTTTGTTTCATTTCTCTGACAGGTTCATTTTCTCATATTATAAAATAAAGGGGAAACGGCAAGAATTAGTTTAGTGAGCTCAGCTGCAGTATCCAAATTTGATCTGAACCAGTTATTTCTTATTCTCTGTTATTTCAGTGCCTGATCTTCTGTGCCAGAATTTATGGCCATCCTTTTGAAATAGAAAACTTCATAGGATTTATGCCTTGTGAATATAATGTAGCTTCCCTAATTTTTCTAATTTTATTTTATTTATTTTTTTAGTGATAATGTATGCTTCTTTTTCTTTTCTCCTTTGAGCTTCACTTTTGCTTCTCTCAGTATTTTATATGATTTCATAGATTCTCACACAAATTTCAAAGCCAAGTTTTGATGACCGTTAAGAATTTGCCTTTCAAAAATTAAAGTGCTAGTATGGAATTTCAGTGTGGAGAAATTAATTGATAACAATTTCTCTTGATGTGCCAAAAAGGTTTGTTTGTTTAGGTCTGTTAAATCAGTGCTTATTTTTTATTTACCCCTTTTTTCTTGCTATGTTTTATTTGACCCAAATGATCCCCATCAACAGTGCGAAGCCACTCTCTCCACGCTGTCTGAAGCAGAATGCCTGAAGCTGTTTGGTTCAGCAGCTGTAAGCAGAGGGGGTGCCTCTATTGAGAGTAGCAATCAACCATCCTCATCAGTAGAGGGTCTAAGTGTTGGATCAATAAACACCCCAAAGGAAATTAACAGTGGACACAGTAGCACCCTTGATGCAGTTCCTAAAGTTTTATCTAAGCCTGGAAAAGAAAGTAGAGGTGAGCTACTACAGTGTCTCTTTCATATTTAGTAGTTATTGCAGGAGCTCCAAAATTTCTTTGTCCTGTTTCATTGGTCACAGTGGAGATAGATGTTGGGCAGGATGAATAATGTGACAAGAGTTTCTCCCAAGCTGTTAAAATGAACACTTATTGCTTTTCTCCTGTTCTTTTTTTTTTTTTTTCTTTTTTGTAGAAATTTATTTTTCCAAATTAAGACTTGACTGATAGGGTGTTAAGTGTTTAAAGAATAATTTCTTTCAAACAGCTACTTGGTTAACTGAATTTCATCTCATACAAACATATGGTCTTCTAAATGCTAGCCTTATTATATTTTCTTGTAAGTTACAAGTTTACTTTTCATAAGCAATATGTCCACAGAAATGAGATTGCAATATTTTTTTTCATGATAATTGGATCAGTTAATCTTTTTTTTTTTTGTTTAGAGAGAGGGTGGAGGGAGGTGAGGCTTGCTATAGTTAAAAAAAAAGCATGTCATGTAATGACAACAATTTGGATGTACTTCACAAAGCGCAGGATAAAACATGTTATTTTCTTGTAATGACAAAATGTTTCCTTTAGAATATACAAAGAAAAATGTAGACAGGTTGATTGTTTGATGAAAGAAACCTGGGATGATTGTTTTAAGGATAAAAAATTCATCCTTGTTCTAAAAAAATACTCACCCTCATCGCCTACTTTAAGCACTGTGATTAATCAAGGGATAACTTATTCTCTTTTCTTTGAACACAATAGGAAAGAGTCTTTGTAGAGATTATGTGTTTTGAATTTGGATGTGAACTTTAAATGTCTATGAGCTACGTGTTGGGCTTCAAGCCTTAGATTTTTATCTACAGAATTTAAATCTGAATCTTTAAAATAATGCTAATTGAAACAGCTGAATGCTGAAAATTCCATTTTTGGCAAATAATTTCAGTCAGTACATGGTCCTTCAGCCTATATTTGATGTACGATCATAAAATAGATCATTCTAGATTGTAGATTTATATGCGCTGAACTCTGGGCAACACAGCTGAAACACAATCCTCAAGGGAATCATGGTGTTATGAAAAGCTCATCTGTTCCTTGAGAAATAAGGGCAGTGAGGCTCACCAAGTCCATATTAATAATCAGTCCTTTTCTTAAAAGAGTTGATGGAATTTCAAGATCTTAAAAAGATCCACTTACAAGCAACATGTCTATTGTATTAACTATCATAATTCTTTAATACAAGTATCATTTTCTTGTTATTTAAATTGATAAATGATGCACCTCAAATATTTTTTTAATCCAAATTTCTGACATCTTATTCATTTGCCCCAGTAGCATACCTATGTTTCTTCATATTTTTTTAAATTTTTAATAGAATTATCACAATATTTCTTTTGATCTATTCAGGCGGGAAAAAAAGACCAGGTTCTCGAGTCAGGAAAAGGGCTAACACCGACACTGGTGCAGGAATAAAAAAGAGGAAATTAGTCACTGTGGGTGCTGAGTCTGGTGTTGCAAGTGACTTGAAAGCTGTTAAAAAACCTCAAGGACCAGTTTTGGGCTCTGGAGAGAGATCAAAATCTTTAGATCTGCCTGGATACTTAGGTGATTTATTTGATACAGATTTTTTTTTTAGCACAACAATTATAAATTAATATCAAAGGTTAAGGCTTAAGGTATAAAATTCCATTTGCATTGATAGTTCTATTTATTTAAATTTCATGTGGAATCATATCAATTTTGGTTGAAACGTAAATATTTCATAGGGAGATTTAATAATGATGAAAGTTTCAGATCAAGATTGAAGACATACACAAAAATCAGCCATTTAAAGACTCCTATGGAAGATAAAATGCAGAGAAATTTTTGGTAGTCTGCTTAAGTCATACTGTTCTGGAGTAACTGACCTTGATCCTAATTTACACTCTGTTACAGGCTGAAAGTTAAGCATTATTTCAAGAAGCCAAAAGTTGCTTTGTAGCCATTAAGTATGTTTCTATTATCAAAAGAAATATTGTTTTTTATATTCATCACAATTTTAACGCATACTTATTTTTACCCTCTCCTCAGGTACTCCTCTGCCTTTAGCACCTTTACTTCCCCAGATCTTTGTCCCATCTAAAGCATTTATTGTTGAGGAAGATCACAACCCATTCAAATGTCCCCATGAAGGTTGCACCAAAGACTTCCGCAAGGAGAGTCTCCTCCAGTATCATATAAAATACTATCATACAGAGCCTGAAGTTTCCACATCACCTAGTGCAATGTCACATCCCACCCAGCCATCAGCCGCTGCTTCTGGGGTTTTGCCAATTGAGGCCACCTGTAGTTTGACTGTTGGAACATCAGGTTCAACAGGGAACAGTGGCAAGCACAAGACTGATGGAGCAAACTCCTCGACAGTGCAAACACCACCAGCCCTGTCCTCAGTTTCTTTGACCCCAAGCGTAGGGACCCCCAAAAGGAGGAGAAGAAAGACAGATAGCATCTGTGAGTTATCTTCTCATTACTGTCATCTTTTTTCCATCTTGTCCTTAAAACATTTGCTGAGGATGTTGTCAATTAATTTGCTGCTCCATCTGGTGAAGTTTGCATTGAAAATTCCTGCCATTTTTAAAAGAAAGATCTCACACTCTGTCTGATTTTCTTCTAGAGGAGCTTAGGTGTTTCTTTTTTTCAATTTAACTTATGCTTTTTTGTTTCCATTTCAGGCTCCACAGACTCTGAAATGTCAGCCTCTTCTAAGAGCAAATCATCTAAACGACATCGTAATGACTCTGAAATTTCTGTAACAACAGAAAGTCCTGAAGTGGCTGGACGGGAATCTCAAACTGGTAACATTTTCAATCTTATTCTGGCTTTTAAAAAAAACACAAGTTTTCTTCCTGTTTCATTCCATTATGTGTGGTGATTGAATAATTGATGATGATCCAGTATTATTAAACATGTGTTCACTTTTTTACCTATCTGTTTTTTTTTTGTTTTGTTTTTTTTTTGGTGGGTTGAATATCTTTTCTGCATCTGAAAAATTATATCAACAAGGTTCAGATTCTATTTTGCTGCAGTGGATCTTGTATGTATTTAAAGAAACAGAAATCTAGATGAGAAGTTGAACATTTAATAACTTTAAACTTCAATGTTAGATTTTATCATGTTTCTTTCTCTCTCCTGAGACAAATTCCCTAATTTAAAAAAAAAAAAAAAAAAAAAGAAAAGATGTAAGGCCAGATTCCTATTTCAGAGATGCCACTTTGCAGCAATTGCAGGAAATCTGGCTATTTTAAAATTTGTGGCAGTCAGGCAATTCTAAAGTTGCTGGTAAACTTAATCTAAAGTGGAAAAATGTGGATATGATAAAAAATCATAAACTTGGTGTCAAATAGAATGACGTGTGATGAAGACGATCTTACTCTAACAGATTGGTGTAGAAGAGTAACTTCCCCTGACAATTCCATCGAAGCATGCGCAAACAAAGTAGATTTAATAAACACCTGGCATAGGTCTATTTTCAAGCATGCGCAAACAGAACAGAATTAGTAAACATCAGACATATCTTCCAGTACAAATTCAGCATGCAAGCAAATGTCAGGCATGGTTCTAACTTGTAGATGTGCGTGTGGAGTGGGGGTGGGGGGAGGGGGGCAAAATTTTCACACTTGGGTGGCATCTCTGCTATTTGTTTGTAGCCTAAAAGTTTTCACTTTCCATAGACAAACCCTTATGTGCCTGGGGAAATTAACCTGTGTTGTTGCTAGCAGTTTTGCAGTGCTTAATACTAGAAAACTGTTAGACTAGTAACTTAGATAAAGAAATGTGATAACCTATATCCTCAAATTGTGTGATAAACCGCATTTAGTGTTACCCTGAAAACTAATGCGATTGTATATCTTTTTGTTTATGTGTTTGTATGTGACAATCATGGTCATTTGTTTTTGCCTTTAGCTGTATTATATTAATAATTATTAAAGTAATTGTTTTATTTTCATTTCCATAATATCGAAACATATTATGTGGAACTCCAAAGAAGATCCAATTACCATCCAGGGTTGTTTGCCAGCCAACAAACCTATCAAGTGATGGGTTCAGATGGATTCTTGAGCTTGAGCAGGGGTCTATGAGATGCATCTTTTTTAGAATTTAAAGGCATGTTTAATCCCCACTGGCATTATCATTGTTACCCCAAATCTTACAATATATAGATAGATATCTTTGTAACATTGGAAAAGAAAACGAGTTCTGTTTCTTGAAAGAAACGTAGAAAAGCATTTTTGTCCAGGAATTTGTTAGCAGTTCCTTACAGACAATTTTTAAGGACAGAAAATGAAGCTCTTGGAACAGTACTTTAGGATGCTTTCTTTACTTGTTGAATAATGTACATACCAAATGGCAATAGCGGTGAATTTATAGTTCTTCAGCTATTTTAATTTAAGATTCTGATGATCAGTTTTCATATAGGTCCACATTTTTCGTCGTTTAAGTTTGCTGTTTATCCATCTCCTGAGAGCAGTGTCTCAGCTGTTTGTTTATTGGTTCTAATACCATCATTTGAAGGGAATTTAGTTTATGATATAGCAAAAAAAAAAAAAAACCCACATAACTAATACACTTGGTTATTAAAAAAAAAAAAAGACTTCAAATTTTAAACGTTTATTTTATGTTAGGACTACAGTTTACTCAAAGGTCTAGTAATAAATTTAGAGGAATACGATGGGCAGTCATAAGCCAAAGATTTGTAACATTTGGTCATTATTCTGTGACTACATTAATTTTGTTAGTCTCCGAAAGCTTATACATATTACGAGGGTAGAGCTAATAGATGATTTGAAATGCAAAGATAGCAGGCCAGCTTAATTTCCTTGCTGGGTCAAAATTTAGTCTTCCAAGTTTTCAGATAATGTCATGTGTTGATTTTTTCAACAAGATTTTTTTTTATCACATAAAATCACAGAAAAATTCATCGCAACAAAAAAATTCTGTGGGGATTTACATATACCTTTATAATATACAAAAATGGGTTTGGAGTATTTGAAATATTTATTTTGAAACATGAACATTGTTATAATTATGTTTCCTAACATTTTTTTAAATGCGAAGTGAACGTTCTGGTATATTTAAGAAGAATGTTGTTTATGTGTGGCGAAAATCATTGGGTATCATTGGTGAAAGCACAGAACATTTTTAAAAAGTAGAACCAGATATATTGCAATTCAAAATCATCTGAAAATTGTAAATCTTGAGATTCACAGGTGATGCACAAACACACATACTTGTGCAGGGCTGGCCGGAGAAAGATTCTTGTCCTTTAAGTTTGCTGTGCTCTCTCTGCTAGGTGATTTATTACAAATATGCCCACCATTAGCATATACCTCATGTATAACTAGTAAGAAAGGAAGTGTGCTTTTTCTTGTTGTGAAACAGCTATACCTTGAATTTGTCATATCATGAGCTGGGAGCATTTCCCTCTGAAAACAAGAGAGTGTTCGATGGGTCATCTTTATTTTGCCTCTCTGTAGACTCATCCAGACTAGTGCAGGAGTTAAAGGCTGAGGAGGAGCCTCTGGTATGGCCTGACACTGAGGAAGCTGATGAGGAGGAGATGGCATCTGACATGGTCAACTGTGTCTGTGGAGAGCGCCACCACACTGGACTTATGATTCAGGTAGGTTGCTGCTGTTGACTGTGGCCATACAGTTGGGATAGAAATCTAAATAACCATTATTGGCAATTGTTGAAACGTTTCACACCAGTGACAAAGTGATCCAATTTTCATTTTCAATTGTTGTTGGCATCTTTTGAAATTATGTAACCTCTTTTCAAAATTGTATCTTGTTACCATGTACTTTTGATTCAATTCTTTTGATATGTAAGTACAGTGACATTGTTTATTTCCTACCTGCAGTGTGAAGTTTGTCTATGTTGGCAACATTTCAAGTGTGCTGATGTAAAAAAGACAGGTGTGCCACCTCTCAACTATGTGTGCCTGATCTGTGAAAATTCTCCAGGTAAAAATTTTAAACCTGCCTTATCTCTTCTTGCCTCAGCCCCTTGTTTTTTTTTTTTCAACTTTCAAGGACTGCAGCAAGTTGAAAGAAAATAGGTAATGGTACTGTTGATCTCAAAGTAAAAAAGTAGCTAGTGCAAAATTATTCGCATCTAAAATGTTATTGGTCTTTCCTACTTTCGTTCTTCATTATTTCCTAAGGTGCTGATCAAGCCATGATTTTTGTTTTCTCTTTTTAATATTGAAGGGAAGCTTAATTGTTGATTTTTAAAAAAAAAATTTTTGTAGATATGTGTGTGTCATCATTTTAGAACTGAAAAATGGAGAAAAATGAAAATATTATGAATATCCCAACTTTTCTATACCAGGATCTGAATGTGAATATTTATATTTAAAAAAAAAGGCAAAAAATCAGTGCCTTTGAAAAAGGGAAGAAACATAATGAACCAGATCAATTTTTGCATATCAATGTTGCATTAATAATTTTCTTTTGATTCTATTTAGAATTAAAACTTGAAATTACATTTCTGTTGATCATAGGCACACGAGACAGTTGTAAATATCTTCATGACATGGGCTGGGAGAGACGTGGGGAGCTGCCTAGTTTTCCTTTTGTGCAACAACAGGCATCAGGAGGATCAAAATCTAGCAGAATCAGCAACACCGCTCATCTGACAACCCTGGCGTCTGAGTGTAATGATCTCCTGACCAGTCTGCATGGCATCAAACATGCTCTTCACTCGACCCGGCGTCAGATCAAAATCTCAAAGTAAGTAAAGTTAACTGAGATGTGCCAGACAAAACTTTCAAAAAGTTACTAGATATTTTATTTTACCAATACATTTTTTTCCCCAGGCAATTGTCTTTGCTTGCATGCAAAAGCTAGAGACATTTCTCATTTTGTTCTATATTTCTAGGTCTTATACGGACAATCTCACAGTCATCAAATTGCTGCTTACTCTTTATCCAGCATGGTAACTCTGGGGTTTTCTATGTTTCACAAGTTTGGACTGTTATTCTGCCTTTTTGTTGGTCGCTTCTTGCCAAGATATGGGTGGAGAAATTTATAATTTGTTGCCGGACAAATCGCACGGACCATTAAAATTTAATATAACCTAGCCTAGATTTCCTCTGATAGTTGCTTGGTGAGCCCATTTTTCTCTCATAAATCAAATAAGCATTACTGAGAAATGAGATGCTCAGAATTACTCATATTTATATGTCAGTCACTCAGACGACGGTTTTCATAGTCCATGGGGCATCAGTTGGTTGCCCAGTTTAAGTATTGATCGAAGTTTTGCGTAATACGCCTCAACTCAAAATTTATACTTGCAAGGCTGCAAGAGACTTAGGGAATATCAAGCAATTCATTGTTGCCTGGGAAATAACCTCCCCTTCCTTCCTTTTTGTCTTCATCTGGGTGTTCTGTCACCTCTCTCTCATCAAAGCTGCAAGATAATATTTTACGATCAAATGATAACACAAGCTTGCTAATTTTTTTTGACAAATTTGTTTTTGTTGTATTTAGTGAAGGCAGTGTTACTTTCCATAGAAATTTTTCAGTATTATTTTATGAAATGTTTTATGAAATTAATGCACAGTGGAATCTTGATAAAGTTAACAATTTTGGGCCGAAAAAATAAGTTGACCTTAAGCTAGAATTTCCCTTAGGTGTTGATGTCATGTGGATGCTACTGTATTTCATAAACGTTATTCTCATTATTTATGGTGTATTTTGAATATGTTCCATAGAATTGTATTGTTCTTATTTCATTCAGTATTGTAAATGTATGTCTTAAAACTTAAATGTTATCATTTAATGATTTATTATTAGTATGCTTCATAGAAAATTTCCATTTTGTGTAAGTATTATATAAATGTGTTCCAGAGAAGAGGATGACCCTGAGTTTCAACTGTGGCAGACCGACTGGGACAACTGGATCAAACCTCAGGAGGATCTTGCTCTGACCCCAAGATCAGGCGATCCTGAGCTCTCGCCAACTCCATCTACTTTCCTGTTTTCGCCTGCCACCTCAGTCCATTGCAAGGAAGAAAAAGAGGAAGACAGATTGGAAGGACAGAAATCCAGTCAAGTGTGGGCTTCAAAAATTTCTCCAACTTCCACTCAGGCAATAACGAAAGTTTCTGTTTCAAGTCTTTCTACGGCAGCCACACCTGAGTCCTCAACTATCATGTCATGTTCACAATCATCATCTTTACCATCTCCCTCTTTGCTACTCTCCCCAACTACAGGAAGACTAGTGTCTGCTTGTGAATCTCACCTGGCCAGTAAACCTGTAATGCAGGCATTTTCTTCCCAGCTGTTTTCAGTGTCCTCTACCCCTCCAAAAGCCTCAACAGCTACTTTCGCTGCAGGCACAACCACCACATGTGTGGCATCACCAAATTCAACAGTTGCTGTCCCTACTCCACGGGACACAGTTCAGGTACCATCCTCAGAATTTCTGGCTTCAGTAGGTGAAAGAGTCACTGGTCCTGCTGCAGACAACCCTCTGGCGATAAACACTGCCCAAGTCCTATCAGTCAACACAGGTGCTGCCTGCGCTCCTTCTCCATCTTCATCGTCATTGTCGTCTTTGCAGATGAGCACTCCTCCCATGCTTCTTTCTCCCTCAAACGAACCTCCTCCCCATACTCCATCAGTTGGGCGAGCTAGCTCTATTCTACCTTCCATCATGAACCAAGCAGACATGGGCAGCCTAGTCAGGGATTTATTTCCTGGACCTGCAGGGGATGCTCCAGCACAGGATCTTAACAAACGCTCAGACCATCTTTCTGAAATAAATAGAGCAGCGTTTGGTCCTCAGTCAATCAAAAAAGACCCTTCTTTGTGTGGTGAAGATTCCTCTGTATCAGCTGACATCAAGATTGAAACACCTTCCTCGGGTGTACTTGAAAATCAGAAATTTCAAGAGCTTGCAAGAATATTAGAGGAACAGGGAGAGAAGGTCAGTGAAGGAGTTGAAGATAAAGACTTATTTTCAGATGCAGGGCTTATAAGTTCATTTAAGGCTTCCGGGAGTGAGAATTCACTGACTTTCACTCCTCATGATGATCCGACATCAGTGAAACTTGAACAAACAAGTGAGCAAGCTCAAGATGCTAATCCTGATGTTACTCAGAAGTTGCCGTCATCCTCAAGTTTTCGCTTTCATCATCATGCTGATCTGTGGAACACTGAGGTCAAACAGGAAAATGGCAGCCTCTCTCCCAACCATGTTTCATCTTTTTATGTTGGTGTGAATGGAATGGCAGAGAGTCATACAAGTTTTTCAAATGAGGATGATGAAGATACACAAGATAATGATGTAAGTAAAGAACAGTAACCTCATGCATTTTCTTTGTCTTTCAAGGTCTGTATGATGGATTATACTGTTTACCCTCATCAAGATTAAGTCATTACATGGCCAAAAAAGGTTGCTCCGCGTTTACATACTCTATACATGAGTGATCTTGGGTTGGCTTCTCTTAATACTGTTTCATTTGATTTCTTTGCAGTCCATGAGATTCATAGCATTTTTCCGAAGGAACCGCATTTCTGTTGTCTCCAGTTTCTTTTGTACCTTGCATCAATAAGTAACCATACTTCTGCACATTTACCTTCTCAGTTTAGCTGAGTGTTATAACTGCTTTAAGGTTAGTCAAAACCTTCTCAAGTTTATCTTTATTTGTCACCATTAGCTGGTTGTGTTTGTCAGGTAGCTCCATTAAATGCAAAACAGTTTCCTTTCCTTTTATATTCTTAAAAAATGTGGACTACACCTTTTTGTTTTGATTAGTTGTTTCTTTTTCATTGCTGAGAACAGACAGACACGGCAGAAGAATCAGCGGACCCCTACAAGAACTGTGAGCATAACCTGCTTGTACACGTACAGCAAGTGCATACAGATATTGAGCGGCAGCTAGATGGACTTGAGGCTAGGATGGCAGGTAAGAATAATGCTCGTGTTTGTAGACGGACACATGGATTTTTTAATCTTTTGCCAGATCTGCATAGTATTAGTAGACTTTTCATATGCAGCATAAATTATTCTAACAAATTTTGATTGTTTAGCAAAAAAAAGTTGATTGTATCCTAATGCTTAAAAGCAAAAGTTGTTTTTTTTTGTTGGAAAAGAATTCAGATATTGAACTTGGTCTTTTGTTTCCTCCAAAAAAAGAATGTGATGGTTCTTTAACACTGCTTGAGTAGCATAAAAGACTTATTACTCTTTATATCATCTTAAGTCATTTGAGATCACTTCTTCTTAACTCACTGAAGTAACTTTATAAAGTTGGTGAAAGGAGCTCATTAAAATTTCATTGTGTGCATGAACAACTCTCCAAGGGTCACTAGTGGTCCAGTAGGACGGTTTTATGTGCATTTTTTTTCCTATTTCAAAGAGATTTTTTAAATAAAAATAAGAAATATGTTCTTACAAGGACATGTTAATGAGATAACAGATAAATTTTGGTGTATGTTTAAGATCACAACATTTAGCTCTGTGTTGTTTTATGTTGAATCTACAACTGTTTTGTCTTTAAAAAAAGTGTCAGTGTTTGTGAGTAGTTTTTACAAAATATGTCATTTCTGTTCTTAAAACATATTTTTTTTTAATTTCATCAAATGGTGCCTTTTTAAAAAGCGGAGCCAAAAAAATTTTTTTCTCTAATCTTTAATATGTGCTCCACATCATCATACCCTATGTCATAAAGAGACCTAATTTAAGCAGAGCAGATCTGCTGCTAAAAGCCTAGGCAGCTTGTTCCAAGCTTGACCAGAAAACAAAACTATAAATTGGGGTGAATGCAAATGCTTAAATCTGCTTGGGCCTCTCAAAACAAACCAGATCATTTCATGTCATAATATGTGTAGCAACGCCACAGAATGAAACATTATGCAGCAGACGACTACTTGGAAAAATGCCATTTTCCATGAGAAGGCTTGAAATCCAAGGTGTTAAAAGTGCTTTTACTGTTGAAACAATATGAAAGTTAGAAAGTAGAGAAGCATAAAAATGGTAAATTTCAAGCTTTTTTTTTTTTATAAGAAAATAGTGTTTACCCAAAAACTCCTCTGCCGCAAAACGTCTCATTTCATGGCGTTGTTTCACGTGGCAATGTCAGGAATATACTTTGTTTTTTGTCTACCTTCACTCTCTGGATTGGACAATTTTTATCAACAGCAATGGAAATTACCTCTCTGTGTAGAACTTTCTTTGCTCTGCATCTAGTTTCAATAGAAAAGGATTTTTCAGTTCCATTTTGTCATCGCCGCTGGAGAATAACACCGGGCAAAAAATTCTTCAGACTATAATGTCTGGATGCATTTATACTAATATTTTTTAAGCTCCAGATTAATCTAAATGGCTGTTGCAGAAGCTTTTGTTGTAGTTACCTTTTTCAAATGCCTGTGTCAGATGACTGTGCTGCAAGTTTATGTTTAAGTTTGGATTCGAGCTGAAAAATGGGTAAGTTGACCTACATTCTTTTTGTTAACATTCATTGTAACATCAGGCATGTAATTTGCTCGTTCATTGTAATGTTGGGAAACAACTTGAGAGATGAATGAGCTGTCATTTTAATGTCAAGAAGACTTATCTACTGTCATTGTTAGGTCAGATACATGTTAACCCCTCTTGATTATTTTAGTTTCACCAAACATTAATAGAGTTATGAATTTGGTCTATCAGAGATTAGATATTTATCAGAGACAGGCAGCAGTATAACCGTTTTTTTTTTTTTTTTTTGACTTATGTTAGATCATGCAGACTCAGATAGAAATCTCTGTTGTAGCATGATTTATGAAATGTGGTTCATCATCTATGAGAAATTTAAAATTTATCATAGATAAGCCTTTAGTTGAATGTTTTCATTTCCAATATCACATCAAGTTCACTGACATAAAAGTTGATGAAGACAGCCAATAAGTATATCTTTGCTGCTCTAAAAATGGGGATTAGATCTGAATCTTTTCCATACTTTTTTGTAAGGCTAAAAAGTAGGCATATATCTAGATATATTTATTCTAGTATAGGCTCTTACAATGAACTCAATTCTGTCATCTTAACTTAAGATAAAGAAAAAAATGCCTTTTTCTTAGTAAAATGTTGCAAGGTATAAATTTTTGTATATTTAATTTGGGAACCTGTGCCTGTAAAAATAAAACACCGGTGATTTAGAAAAAGAAAATAGCTTAATTTGTGTGGCATCTTTCTTTGGCATCACATAACATGTTACAACACAAATGTCTGTTAAAAATTCTTTCTACTTTTGCCATTTGTGAATTTAACATCTGGCGTCAGTAACTAGGCTATATAGCAGAAGGGTCCCAAGACCTTTCTCTGACAATTTTACGAGCTGCCACACACTCAGAGTTAGTATGCTTTCAACTGACACTGGCCCAATCAATAAGGGACTAGGCAACCTGATATGGATTCAAAGTCACGCTCTTCATACTGGAATGTGGACACTACCTACTGAGCTATCTCAGTCCTTCATTTGTGAGAGATGGACGAGATCTTTCAGGGCTTAGTTAAATCACTGCGCTGAAGCAGAGAATACCTGCCGCTGTTCTCTGAGGGAAAATTAGAAATGATCTCTCTAAAAAGTCTAAATCACATCAGAAGAATGTTAGAAAACTAGTACTAGACTAAATTAAGATGAAAATGTTTTTTGAAATCTAAATCTGTGGTAGAATTTCCTAAATATTACCCAAAATTTTAAAATCTGAATAAATTCAATGTCTGTATAATCTTTTTAATAATGTTTAATTTTTTGTTTTTAATTGAAGACACAACTGCATTGAATTTTTTTTTTTAACCTAATTATAGAACAATGTTAATTTTTAAATTTCTTATCAGTTCAACCCAAGAGGTCTGCACAGAGAAACGTTGATTTTCCAGAAACTCCAAAGCGCATCTCTCGTCAAGAAAAGCTGAAGTTGTACAAGGCCACATACATGGCTAAATTAAAGAAAAACCTGGCTGCTTATGAAGCATTCAAGCATCAAGATGCCCAGCGAGTAAAAGAAAGACGACAGCGAAAAAAGCAATCAATGACAGAGGAGGAGCGTCTCCGGATACGCGAGCAAACGCGAGCCAGGCAGAAAGCTTTTAGGTAAATCATAGAAAAAGATTATACAGTTTGAAATGGCTTGAATCTTATGCAGACAATAATAATGTCAATTGCAGAAATAAAACAGAAGTAAATGCAACATGTTTACTAATTAACTAGTAACTGGTCTCTTAATTTCATCACATTGGGTGTTTTAAATGAAAGTGCTCACCCTCAGATGAAATAAAGCCCGAAATAGCCTGTTTTTGTATGTTATTCTAAGATACCTCTTCATTGAAAAGTGATGTCAGTCATTTTTATGATCATATATTTGTTTTGCGTTTATTTTTTGTTTTTGTTTTTTTTTTTTTGTGGCCAGTTTATTTAAACATTGCCTATTTCAGAGAGCTAACTCTAGTCACATGCTAGGGTTCGTGAACTAGGAGCATTCATTCACTATGCATATGGCATTTTGTTTGAATGAAGGCATAGGCACAAAAGTGCTAAATATTGGGAATTCAGGTTTTTTGGAAGTTTTGGCACTAATTTGATAATGCATTACCTTTTGTTCATAAGGAAAAATTTTTATGGGTGATTGCAAATAGCAGCTCTGCTTTGATCACATTAATTATATCTCTCAAGCAAAAGCGATTCGTTGCCTAATTTTTTAAGATTTATTTATTGAACCTTTTGATCATGTAGGTGTAAATTCAAGAACAATTATGAATCCTGCATGAAAGTGCAGCAATTTTCTGCATTTAAATAATTTATTACTAGATTGAGTGTTCACAGAAGTACTACTTCTAATACTGAAGTATATTGCTTTTAGATTCAAAATAAAATGTAAAGGTAGTGTTTTCAAACTTTCAGCAATCTTCATAATTGCGCCCTTCTCTCTCTCCTCTCTTTCCTCCTCTCTCTCTCTCTCTCTCTCTCTCTCTCTCTCTCTCTCTCTCTCTCTCTCTCTCTCTCTCTCTCTCTCTCTCTCTCTCTCTCTCTCTCTCTCTCTCCTTCCTCTCTCTCCTCTCTTTCTCTCTCTTTCCCTTCCCCCTCTCTTCTCTATCTATCTCTTATACATATATATCTATCTCATTTCCAAATCTAGAGAACGACAGCGTCAAGCAGCACCTAGACCTGTGAAGCCTGAAACCAGATCAGAGATGAAGAAGGTGGAAGAAAGGAGAGAGAAGAATCGGCTGTCACAAAAGAAGCGTCGAGACAACATGTCTAGTCAAAAAAAGAGGAGGGAGAAAGAAAAACAGCAAGCATATTATTGGCAGAAGAAAAAACATAAAGACTTGGCTTGCTTATTAGAGGCAACCGCCATGCAAGTTTCAAGGAAAAACCTACACTGAGCGGTAATGGCAGTCTTCCATGGCACTATCCACAAGATGCTTGCCAAACAACTCCAGAAGTGCCGCACACATCAAACTATTATTTTTTTTTATCTGAGGATATGAGTATACGTTTTAATACATTTATGTACATATGTTGTGAAGTGATTGGTATTTTGCATGATGGCTGGCTTTATCAATGATGTTGGTTGGGGATTGAACAAAGTGAGATTATTTTTTTACAAATATTGATTTTGTTTGAAATGAGCTCTCTATTTTTTATTAAAATTTTATCTTTTTTTATCTACTACTGAATAATGTGATTTTTTTCTAAGTACATGAGTATACATTTGGATACATTTAATGATGTATGTTGCTAAAGTAATTTGAATGTGGATTGGCTTTGCCAATGATGTTGGAATGTGAGCAGAGTGAAGTTCTTTCTTACAAGCATAAATTTGGTTTGGAATCGACTCTCTGTTTTTTATTCAAATTTTATCATTTCTTATATCTACCAATTGTGAGTTTTTTTCTAAGAGTAAGAGTATAGGTTCACTTGTACATGTTATTTAATTGTTTGAAATTTTGCATCAAGGTTGGCCTTGTCATTGATGTTGGGCTGTGGGCAAAGTGATTTTTTTTGTTTGTATGGATACTGATGCATTAAATTTAAAAAAATGTGTTTTTTGTTTAATTGTTTCCCTTCTTTTGTTAATTGTGGTAGTAAGTAAGTTTCTTGTCTTGATCAGTAACATTTTTAGATTGCATACTGGTAATTATATGACAATTTGTGCCATCACGGAAGGACCATAAAATTATATGGAACATACACTGTATAATCATAAAGATAGAAGTCCTTGGTTCAAAAGACATAACCATTTTTTTTTATGTAAATCCAAGCATATCTAAAGTTAACCTCCTCGAGCAAAGATGTGAAAAAAAACAACCTGGGCTTTATGGTTCTTCTTGATGTTTCGATGGCACATATTAGTTCATTACTATCATTTATTAAGGGTTTATAAGACTACATATTTCTGAGCTTGCCTTCAAATTTTCCTCAATCCTAGGTTGGGTAAATTAGTAGCTGGATGCCTTTAAGGTTGATGATTTGCTTCAATTTGTGATCTAACAAGTTCTTCACAATCTTCCAGATGTAACAATGACAGAAAGTTGTGTCACCATAGCATCTGGAAAGGCAAAATGCTTATTGATTAAGTTTAGAATCCTAATGAACACTGTAGACACACTAGTCTCTAGCTCTTGGCTAGAAATCAAATGCAGTCATCTTAAAATTAAATCTAAGTAAGTTGAGAAGATCCAAATACAAAGTTCTGGATGAAGTTCTTCCAGATGATACAAAAATACTGGCACAAATTGAATTCCATTTCTACCATTGGTTATCAGTATTTTTATTTAACTATCATATTTTAATGTCTAATAACATTTATTTTCTCTCTCTAACAATTAATGTTTTGTTTTGTTTGTGTGTGTGTGTGTTTTTTGTTTTTTTTTGTTTGTTTTTTATTTGCTTCAAGGGTAGTTAAACTTAATCTTTTTGTGTCATCAGTAAATCTGAAAGGTCATTCTATGGTGATAAAAACCAATTATTACACAAAAATGTTTCAAAAATATATCTCCAGTTTTTTTAAATATAAATTTAAAACTTTATATATAAATTTATATATATATATATATATATATATATGTATAGAAGATTTTACCATAAATTCTCTGCGTACTACACTTGTGTTACAAGCGGAGGACAAAGGTGTCGCCTGTCCTCCGCTCTCTCTCTCTCTCTCTCTCTCTCTCTCTCTCTCTCTCTATATATATATATATATATATATATATATATATATATATACAACATATATATATATATTTGTATATAAAACCTTTTAAGTCAAAGAAAGCCTAAAAAATTTAAGTCTAATATAAGGCTTTAGCGCTAACCTCCTGAAAGTTGCTCATAATTATGCATCATGAATTGATTGAAAGTTTCTTGCAGTGTTACATCATCCTAAAAGAAATTGTTTACAGCTAATTTATTTATATTGAAATTCCCTCTGATTGACTTGTTTTCTGGCTGCTACTGCACCCAACTCTCTTTGAAGCTTAGCTAGATTATTTTTAGACTTGGGGTGAACCATTCACTTACTTATGTTTTTCTTGAGTTTTTGGGCCGTCATAGGACAGAAAATTGTGTTTTTGAAACAGGAAAAATTTAGGATTAAACTTACATCTTAATTATGGTACATTAAACGATTTTACTGTATTACTTAGTTTTTAAGCTGCCAAAGCAACTTTTGATAGGTTGCTGCAGTGCTCAGTTATTGCTATTCAAACTTGAATGATTTCATGTCGTCTTATTTTTCTAATAATTTAACAGCTGAAAAGTATAGTCTTCTTTCAACATTCCTACTTCCTTTTTTTTTTATTTCTTAACCCCAGAACTAGAAAATTCGGAGCATAATAATCCTACAATTCAGCTGTCAGAAGAGAACATTCTCAATGATGTGCCAGCCCTGAAAAAATCACTCTCCAAACTGGCACGCTACCTCTTGAAAGTACAACATTTCACGTCTTGAGACAGATGGACTTGCTGCCACAAATGTTAACAGATTGTTGTACAGTGTGCCCTCACATTTTGTAGTAAAATAAGTCTGTTGATTTGTGTAATCTTTGAAAGAAATATCTGGAGCCCTGTTAGTACTTGTCAAATCAGTTCATTTTCCTTTACTCAGTTCCCAACTTAAAATTACTCCGTTCTAAAGGATCCAAATGACTGCTATTATGATTAGTGAATAAAAAGTTTTTGATAAACTTTTACATCTGAATTGTGTTTTTTGTCTTTTGCAACTGTGATTTGCTGCGCAATAGTTATGATTTTGTAAATGATAAGTAAGCTTTCCAAAAATTAACTCACATTTTGTGTACATTTGATTTCTTTTCACTGTAAATTATTATAAAACAAATGCAGGTTGCTTTCAATTATTTTTTTTTTGTCCTATCTTAAATTTAGTGTTGAAAATCTATTTTGATTTTGATTTTTTTCTCAATTTTAACATGGCCTCATGAATTCCTATTCTCATGTTTTTTAGACATTTGTGATGCATTATGGTGAATACAGATTAATAGGTCTTTCTCACCAAGCTCCAACAGGAATATAATATATATAATTAGCAAACCCAATACCTAGATTTATACATGTATGCAATTATCAGCTTCTGAATGAAATTCACCACTTGAATCAAAGTTTGTACTGTTTAAAAACTACAACATAAGCACTGTGTACTGGTCTTATTTACTATACAGATGGAATACTAGATTAGAACCTAAGTCTAGATTTAAAAAAAAATATTATGGAGAACCAACAAAGAGAGTCTTGTATATTTCTAGATTTAATTCTAGAAACAAACCTTAAGTTTGAGATTTGGGGGTACAAAGAACCTGCAGGATCTAAAGATCTTGATTCTTCCTATAGAATAATTCAGTCTTAAATGATGAATCAGCATAGGTTCGATAATTTTATTAATTTTATCCCAAACTTTGATTTAGATTCATAAACAAGCTTGAATCTAGCCTTTAGATCAGGATCAACTCAGGCTCTTTGTATGTCAATTTAGATTAGATCTAGACCTAACACTAAACTGTGGGGCTGTATTTATTTTTTAGCAATCTTTACTTCAACCAACACAAACACAATGTAAACCCAACCAAAGAGCAAAGAAATAAAAATACATTGAATGCCTCTTTCTCCACGCCATCATTTCCCCCCTTACAAATACATCTATCTATGTACAGGCCTTGCTCTGCTTACACAGGCTTCAGCTCCACTTGTTCCCCTTGGCCATCCCAATCAACCAGCCTCAAGAACAATGGACACAAGTCGCACAAATATGAGCACACAGCATGGTCCGCTAAAAAATTCTGCATGCATAGGCTAGACCATAACCAAAGAGAGGACATACAATGATAGACTAAAACCTAGGCCTCATTATGATGGTCTAAGCTCATACGTATACCCAATGACTAAAAAACTTGCACTTGTAGAATTATCTTTTTACTTTTCAGTAAAATTTTACACATATGCTTAGTTTAACGTTTTGAATGCAAATTTTCGTGATACAAAGACAGGATTTATCAAAAATCAATTGACCGCTCAAAATTTACCAAAAAATTCTCATTCCTGATACATACACTGTGTTCATGTATTTTGAAAAAAAAAAATTTTTTTTCAACAATATCACTTCAATGCAGAAACGTTTCAGTAGGATTAGGAAACAAAATGAGGCAACTAAAGCAGTGTGTGTTGGTGCTTGCAGCCTCTTCTCCTTAACTATCCAATAAAGGCAATTTGTCGTCTCAGTATGCACATCAGAAATACGACCCACCATTATCTTGGTGGAACTTATTTTGAACCAGAAAATTTTCACTCATAATATTAATTCATATGCCTTCATGGTCCATTGATCATATTTAGGCTGTTTAAATCTAAACTATATTTAAATAAGAAAGATGTACATTACATTGCTGTTTGGGTCTAGACTCACAAACTTTACATTAATAATGAATGTTATCTAAGAGGCAGTTATTAAGTGCATTGTAATACTAATAAATTGACTGCAACCAAGAGTGATGTAATAATGGGGATCAACATTTTTCTAGACATGATGGTTGTGGTCAATATCTTTTCTAATTCAGATCTTAAAAGAACTATGAGTCTTTTAAGGCCATCATGAAAATTTTCAGATTTTTAATGGGAAGTAAACTTTCGAAATTTATATCAAACATGCGTTTAGTCTGCATGTGACCACTACCTTCTTGATGTAAATTTACCCTTAGTAACCCAGAACTAAAAATAATGTCATACCTGTAAAAAAAAAAAAACTTTCAGAAACAGCGACAGGATCATTCTTATTTCTGGTCAATCCTCAACCTTCATATAATTACAAAAATAGAAAAAAATTTCATCCCTTTTTTTTTCATGTGTAGCAACTATGAATGAGCAGGCATGTTGATAATCATATTGTAAAATTTCACAAATTTGTACTTTGTCATGCGGCACAATATTGACAAAATACAACATTCACCAACTGATTGTTCAGTGTGCCAAGGGACAGCAAAATTCATAATTTGAAAGTTAAGTTACAATACCCTCTTCAGTAATACTGTAGCACTTTTTTCCCCTGTGATTTGAACTATTTGTTGATAATTAACATACCAGTTCATCTTTATCTTAAAACCTAACAAGTGAAATGAAGTGCTATCCCTTGAGCATAAATATGGACTCATTCCTTCCAGTTTACGGTAAACTAAAGCCTAGGGCTATTTTAATCTTAATTTTAATCAAAGCCCTATGCCAGGATGACTAATACCAGGTCCTAGATGCCCTAGATCAAATTGAAAACTATTAGTATTACCCTTACTGTAAAATGTTTATTGACTTGGCGTAATTCATATTCCAGTTCAAAAATGAAATATCTGATCCATATAGTGTGGAGTATATGATGTACAGGAAACAAAAGTGCTTGTTTGTTAACATTTGAGTCAGTTGTGAATGCTACTTGAGGTATTTGCTGACTGTTACCCATAACTGCTTTTTTTATTTTTTAATCAAATGCCGCCAGTAAAGAAATTGACATAGTTAAGAGTTATATTGCCAGGCTTTTTTTTTTGCTAACTTGTTGTTTATACAAAACAAAAACAATATAAAATGTGACTTCAACATAACCGACATTTTTTAAAACATTTATTTCATTTTTTTTTGTAAAGTGCATGTGTATAACTTTATATCAGTGATATACCATCAAATTATTTTCTTCTAATGTAGATCAACATTAGGAGGTTATTCAGTTTTTTTTTATACACCTTTTCTATTTCCTTGAAATTTTACAAGAAGTCAAATTTTTTTATTTTGTTTCATTTCCGTCAGCACTATACCATCTAACCATACCAAAGCAATCAGATACATGTGCAGATAAACAATTAAAGACATAAAAAAAATGAAATGCTGAAATGTATAGGACGGCATGAATAATATATAATATGAAATTGCATTTAAAGATAATGTTTATAAAAGTTGTTTCAGCAGCAAGCTTTTAAGAGTGGATATTCTTTAACAAATTAACAAATGACAGGCTTAAATTATTTCTCATAACATCCATTTTTATACATATCATCAGCCTTAAAATATCTGACAGTATTTCTTATATAAGGAAAAAAAACCATTGTGATGAGCAATTGTTATTCCCAACCTCAAAATGAAAAGAATGCATCTGATTTAAGCTCAAAGCATACAACTGAGTTTAAAAATTCTACCTACATGTGTACATGATTTTTTTTTTTACTTGTCATTCATACCAGGCCTTTTTTAGAATACAATACCAAGGCGGAGATACTAACAAGAAAGTTCTTTTAAAAATCATTTGTAAAGAGGGCTCTTTTGTCTGTTGCCAGAATGATCTTCGTTTTTGTTGTCAACAACATCACAAATTGCTGCACTCCCACTGCTGCCACACCTGCTGTTGTCGAGTCTACTTTGGTTCCTACTGAGACACCTGGAAAAAGCATCATCTAAATCATTATCTTCCATGCCCTCTTCTTCAACAGCATCTTCATCTCCATCTATGGCTGTTACTTCTTGGGTGCAATTATTCCTTCGAGCTGCGTCTGTTTGGAAAGAGTTGTAGAGAAAATGTTACTACTATTTGTTGAACAAGAAAATGAAATTTATGTAATTTTCTTAATGCATAATTTTTGTGATTGAAACGTTAAATAAAAATAAGGACATTTTTCTTGGCCCGTGTGATGAAAATGTATCGTAGAACTATTGAGCTTCGGGTTAGTGATAACTATTAAAGCTATTTAATTTTTAAAAACTTCAAATGAAGGTCTATTGTCTGTGATATTTACTGATGAAAATATACGTTCTCTGTTTTTCATGGTATTAGTACCAATCTGATAGCAGAAATGTTATAAGTATTCAAATTTTGATCGGTGAGAAAAGTATGAAGTGAAACAGAAATTTTATATGGGCACATATGGATGAATTTTATCTAAATTGATGTGAAGTAGATTATGTTGAAGCAATCTCTTTTTTTTTAAACCATCAACAATATGAAAATAAAATCTATCTCAAATTATACATACACATATATAGATTCAATGGTGACCATACATTTTAAGTGAAAATGCACACTTGTTGAAAAGAATTGAATAACAAACTAACAATTTAAAATTTTAAACATAAATTATTCCTCTTCCTTGAGTTTTAATAATCACAGGAACTATTTTTTGGCCTTAACTGTTTCTTTTAGAGTAAACTGGAGAGTGGCTTTCAAACAATTAAAATGTAGTAATTCAGTTTTTTGGAAAATAATCTAAATTTTCGTTGAGTTTTCTTTTTTCTTTTTTTCCAGGGTTTAGATTTGTAGGATCAGAAAATGGGTTTGGAATTTATTCTCAGAATGTAGATGTCTGTAGCTAAGCCAAGGCTTTTATACTTTGTTTTGATCTTTTTTTTTTTTTTTTTTAATCAAGCTTATTTTAACAAGTTATCATCACCATTTAAAAAAGCAGGTTTTTTTAAACTTTTTACTATTGCCTCACAGTTCCATTAAGATTTTTTTCGCCAGGTATCAACTGTTTCTGTTAACTTTCAGGTCTAAATTATATCATTTCCATTCACCTTTTAATATTCAACTCCCATTTTCCACAAACCAAATTTGGTTTTGGTTCCTCTTCATGGGATTTGCTTTAGTAATCGATGCAATAATTTAAGTTTTAAGGAATGTGAATACTTTAGGGGCCAAACAAACGAGTCTGAACTCAAGAACATTTCTGATGGAAATATCTTTATGTACACATTACTCTAAATATGAAAGAAAAAGTTTTGAACCATACATTTTAAAAACTCATATGTAATATGATGTTCATAATCAAATATCACAAACATGCAAGTAGTTTAAAATGGAAAGCAGTGATGACATTCGATCCTCTTGTGATAAGAAAACATATCAATGCATCATTATATATATACATAAATTGATAAAGAATGGCTGTGAGAAACATGAAGGTAGAAAAGATTAATGGCAGTGGAAAAGAAAAAGATGAAGATAGGATGGGTAATTTGGTAAATTTATATAAAAAGTGTGAGCAAAACCCCCCCAAAAAAATTATCTGATTTTTCCACATTGTTTCTTTACTGAATACAATAACCTTATTGCAAAGCTTGAAGCTTGGGATCAGGGGAAATCTAAATTACAAATCTTGTTTAGATTCTAACATTGTATTGTTGATTTGGTTAGGTACAGATTGATATAACCTTAAAGGCATTCAATTGGTTTCATCTTCATCCATAGGCTGCAGCAATGCTTCACTTATTGCATTGAATGCATTGGGTGTGTTAAGCTGTATCTCCCATTGACCTTTTTCACATTCAATAAGATAAATGATTCTTTAAGTCATTGGAGTTAAACAGACCAGATATTTTTCATGTTTGAGGACTATGAATTCCCTTTTTTCTTGAAACAAATAAGATGGGTGTGTAGGGGTGTGGAGGTGTGGGTGGGGACAAAGTTTAAAAATTATAATGACTTCATTCGTCACGACATAAATATATACACAGATATCATTCATTGTATACATGTGAACATTAACAAAGCACCAGAGGTTTTTCTCTCCATTACCCAATTTCTTCTCAGCTTTGAGGAGTGACTCCTTATAGGACACAAGAAATGAAAAATTGCAAAGTTTTTTAATTCCACATATTTGAAAAAAAAATTTGAAAGTTAATATATAAACAAAATTCACGTCAGTTTCTTGACACTCCACCTGTCCCCTTCAAGATTAAGAACAAAAAAGTTAATAAAAATGAATAAAAACAGACACCTTTTACATCTTAAAAATCATCCAATTTCCTCTAACATAAGCCTAAATGAAACAAACCAAAACATATTTTGCAATGTGTGTGTGTTATGGAGAAGTTACTCTTCATTTTGTGTGGACTTGAGAGGGATATATTTGTTGTTGTTGTTGTTGTTACCAGGTATAACAAAGTAAATAAAATAGCCTACATCAAACGGAATAATTATAATTTTTATCCCTTAAGCTAAGCCGAATTTAAAATAATGGTGATCGTTTTACTTTTAGTTTGAAGAAAAAAAAGCAAGCTTTTGTGCTGAGCTGTTCTTGCGACACAAATAAATTTCACAAAGTATGCCAAATTGAATTGTTTAAGTCATAGCTATCTAAACATGCTCATTCATGAAGGCTTGCGAATTGCACTCTGAAAAACAACTATATACAATAAAATCGATAGAAGAAAAAAAAAATCATTCTTCACATTCAGCACACAGCTCGTCTAAACCTGAAACCAAGGGATGAAAAAATGGCTGAAAGAGGATGATCTTGTTACCTTTAGTTGCTGATTAGTCCGTTTCAAGAACTGGATTTCTTCTGTATGCTTCTTCTCTTCCACTTGTCTCAGTTCTGCCGCTCGCTTCTCTGTCTGTTCACATTTAGCCTTCAGCTCATTTACTTGACGTTCTAAGTCACGTTTCTCACTTTCTAGTTCTGAGATCTGAAAGAAGCACATAATAAGTATGAAATGCCTGAGTCTAGAGGATAATTGGATGAAAAAAATGAGATATCCTTTCCAAAAGGCTAATACGCAAGTGTTTATAAAAATCTTTTTTTCAAATAATATAGAAAATCTAATTATATAACCATATAATAGGGGAAAATTTTGTTAAATACTAAGTTGGGTATAAAATCAGAATTATGGATGGGATTCCTTGCCTCATTCTGTTCATCGCATAATCATTAAAGTAAACTTGAAAGAGAATTGAAACACTATTGATTTCTAAAAGCCCTTTGAACAGCTTAATTAAATTATCAAAGGTTATAATCAATGCATTTAATTTATATGTATTTAAAACAGAGTCAACTATTTAGTTCTAAATCGCATATCTAAAGAACTAAGCTGAACTATTTTTTTTTTAATTCTTCTTATTGTAGCATTTAAGAAACAGTTGTGAGTTATCTGATTTTAAAAAATTTACCTTTTTCTCCATATCTGCTTTGCCCTGTTCAGCTTGTAAAGCCTTGCGCATGCCAAATGCCACACTGCTCTCATAAAGGGTCTGATAAGCTGCAATGGTCATGCGGATTTCATCTCGAACACGCAACAGAAGCAGGCCTCGCTCAGCACAGTTAATGGTCACCTGACGAATCAGCTCATCTGCAAGTGGAGATGGAATATCAAACATAATTGATTGTTCAGTAGCAATTTAGATTTCAGAATCTGTATTCAAGGCTCATTCTTGATTGCCTAATTTATCTGCCTTTCTCCTTTTTTTAAAAGAGAAACAATTTGAGTATATTTATTGAAAAGTACAAAGAAGAAGTCTTGATATTGAGACAAGTTGTCTTTTGTTTCAGGAAATTATGCTTCAATTTGCATGGCTTTCTCAAATGCATTTTTTTTAAACAGAAAAGGGAAAAAAAATCTTAATTGTCTTATCCAGAAAAGGTTTCACTACATAGTTTAGAGCCAAAGTTTATTAAATACATGTAAAAAAAATCCTCCATATGTTAAATTAAAAAAGTGGTACAACTTACCAAAACATTGTGAGTAAAGCTCACGCCTGACAGGGCAAATCCCTGTTTCTCTGGCCTGCCGTTGCTGCAGCCTTCTGTCCAATTCCTCTTGCAGATTTACCACATCCAAGCGGGTTGCTGGTGTACTGGAAACCTGCTGTACCCACAGCTGACCGCTCTCTGTCCACTCTCTGAAGTTTGATTTACAAAGACATATATGCAAATTATTCTTCAAAAACTGTAGAAATTAATATAAGTTACAAAAGTTACCATCTAAGCAAACAGTGGAATAACTTTTGACTGCTCGTTTTTACACACTAAGCTTCAAATGAGATTTAGTATAAATGGAAACTTCAATTTCCTTGCTTCTTAGCTACAAGAGATTTATAAGTTCTCTCGTTACAATTGTAGATACTTTTTCACAGCCACAGTGTTAATAAGTAGTTTCATAAAATTGTTGCTTTTTTAAAAATGTTTTTCTCTTCTTGTTAATTATTATTTTAATTCCTATTTTACTAGTATTTTCATCCTTTCAGGGTTTTCACAGGTCAATCTATCATCATTGTATGTTTTCTCTCTATCTTTGCCCTTTCCCCCTTCTTTTTTAAAGTATTTTTATGTAGTTCTTATTTCTTCAAGCTCAGATGTAAAAGGACAGTCATGGCATAAGTTTCTTATTATAAATGATACAGGTCTATCAACAACTCTCTCATTTTATTAAAAACCCTTAGAGTAAATAGCCCAGCTACTGGGCTTGCTCACTGCTTCATTGGTAGCTTATGTTTTGGTGGTGTCTACTACTGTAAGCAATCAAAATTAATATAATGCAGGATATGGATTTAAGATCAATGTTAAGATAAAGATGGGAAGAAATGAGTAAGATACAAATGCTTTCCTATTTTTGTTTTGTTTTACTTTTACTATATTCAAACATCAAATTACCTAGGTGGCAAGATGGAGTTCAAGATTTCATCTGTCTGCTGTGCAGCTTTTGCATCCATTGGAGTTCCCTTCCCTTTAGGTGGAACAGGAAGTGGCCCTGCAGCTGAAGGAGGGGTAGGGCTGGCCTTTAGAGCCTTGGCCTTGTTTCATGAAAAGAAATGAAAAAAAAATTAAGAATAAGTTTTTTAAATATGAATGCAAAGAATTGCATTTTAAAACATTTAATGAATATGCCATAAAACCATTTGTAGGGAAAAAAAATACTCAAAACACTAAACCAGCTCATTTGCTGTGAATTCAGAATTATCATTAAATTTTAACAACCAGATCCTGTTACCAATGAGATTTATTTAGACTATGTCCCTTTTAAAACGTAATAGACTCAACAACTTTGCAAGAAACAGCTTTAAACCTACTAATTTGCTAAAGAAATAAGTTTGAAGTTCATCTTCAGAATATCAAGTCAAACTAGAAAAAAGATTTTTTTTCAAGTTGTGCATAAGCTGAGTCTAATAGTAATTGTTAAAAATTAAAATACGGACTCATCTTTGCATGAATTAGATAAAAGATACACATGTTCAAATCTTGGCCTTTTTACATCTTAATTAGTTCAGATTTAGATCATTCTCTAGTCGCAATTTATCTAGTCCCTAGAACTAAACAGAAAACATGTTCATGAATTCAACATAAGATTAAAGTTCTCGATGTAAAAAGTAAGGTAAGCCACAAATGGTTCATATTATTTCAGAACTCACCCTCGGCGTTTTCTTATCTGTATTTCTGCTGACCAACACAGGGTTGTCATATTTTACAAGGGATGCGTTAGGAGGAATCATTTTGTTGCTTTCTCTTGATAAATGGTTGTGTCTGTATGCCAAGTCGCTAACACCACCATGAACACAGAGGCGTTCGCGTTGCTAAGTTACATCAAACATCAAAACGTGACTCAGGAAAATCCTGATTTATGCGATACGAAATATATAAAAAAAAATAAAGAGATTTTAATTTATATACAAAAATACATTAAAATATATAAAAATATTTGTTCATTTCATTTTAATAGAAAATTAAAGAAATAGGACATAAACAAATTATAGATTTCTTTCTTTTCCTACAATTTGTCTATTTCATGATTTTGAGAAGAACGATAACTGAGTAATTGTGTCTTCTATCAACGGGCCGAAATAGCATTTTATAATCGAAAGCTGTAAACACAAATAAATTTTGTAGGGTTATACCAATTTAGTTTGTTGCTATCGATACTGTCCAGTAATTTAACTTCACAAACAACATGGCGCAGCGAGTAGGATTCGACGGTAGGCTATCAGTTATCATTGGTTGTCACACATGTCACCTTTGAAATAGATCTGGTTTGAGAATGAAAAGTTATCAAATTATTTTTGCCTTTTTTCTTTGTCACAAAATTCAAATTTATATGATGCCGAGTACTCTGACTTTTATGAACAGGTTTTCACTCGGACAAATTGAAATATTGACAACTTTTCATTATTTGCAGCCAATGCTCCTGTAGCGTCGAAAGCCTAAGGTCTCTAACTCTGTTCTATGCAGAAATTCATTGGGGTTAATAGAACAGACTTTGGAACAAGTACAGTACCTCTATCATACTAAAGAGGGCATTGTTTGATCGGGCCATAGAAAAAGAGTGGGCTTGGTTTTTGTATCAATGTATGTGTAAATCATTTTCTAACAATGAAATATCAAAAACAAAAAACAATAAAACTACCGCATCATTATCCTATATCTTATCTCACTTGCTCCTGAACCTGTGTATTTATGAGAATATATATTTGCAGGATAGATTATCCAGGATAGTTAGTAATAGACATTTTTTTTCTCAGTGTGTAATTCCCATACAGCTATGGGAACTGGCTCTTGCGCTACCTTGGCCTTTATTTAGGTTTGTTTCGAGTTTTACCTAAATGAGCTGATTACTTTTTATGCTACGGCTAAACAAGGGAACGTTTTCTCTCATAGTCATAGAGAAAAATCTAAGGAAAACCGAAACTCGCCGTTTCAGAACAATGCTTCAACATGAGACGTAAACGTCAAAGAAAGATTGTTTTTGGCCTTCTACAAAGTAGATATAGTGATTCAGAAGGAGAAGTTATCTGCAATTCTAACAATGGCCCAGGATATCAACCCAACCTTTCTAAGGCTTCCAAAAGGTCTAGATCTTATTTGGACACTGATTCTGAAACATAGTCTCCTAAGACTAAGTCTAAATCTCAACTTTATTGCACAGTGACGTTCACAAAACCTTTCTGAGCCAAGAACTAATTCAAAACAGCTTTTTTAAGGGATAATCATCTTTATAATTATTTATGACTTCAATTAAGATAAAAGCATCTGTTTGTTGGGTATAAAAGTTAATATATTTACATACATGTCACAAAAAAAGTTTATTGATAGGGTGGATAGTTTTCTGTTGGGAAATTTTTAATATGCTTAAAAAAGCTCAGGTTGGAATTGTAAAGCTAAAGAAAGCCTAGGTACAAATCAGTTAACTCAAAATACTAAATCAACGTATCCAATCGGAAATCCTACCAGGATAGAACTCTTGCATACTGCTTGGGCTGACGTAAAAGAATAGATCTCTCTTCGTCACATATATGATTACATTTTAAAGTGAGTCACTTCAGCTAAACTTGTCATCAAACCAACAAAATAAGAAAACTGCTTCCCTTTCATTTTTCTTTCAAATTGGTCCATTCCAAACGTGTGTCATGTATGATGCAACTTAAATCATGATTGCATAAGATCATCTCTTCACTTAGACCCTATCCACCTTTCCTTGCTTTTCTTTAACCCAAAATTATGTTGTATAGATGTCAGTCACTTTAACTAGTACTGTTAGAGATGAAGCAGTAAATCATAAAAGTCAAGTGGTACAGCTAAAGAGTTCTTCTTGTCTACTGAGGCTAGTAATACTTACAGGGCTCTCTGTATTTTGGGAAGAACTATTTCTTTTTTTATTTCACCAAACAGTGAGAGAAAAAGAAAGTAAACATATCAATATTATGCATCAACACATTCTATCAGATCCCCCCCAAAAAATATATGCGATCTTGTATTTGCTTTTATTGCAATTGAAGCATTTCTTATACATGCTTTTAATTTTACCAGAGGCCCGTACTACAATGAAGAAGTACAGAGAAGACCAAATCAGAGATTCTGATCTTGTACTTTCACTGTGGGAAGATGTCGTCTCTGATAAATGCAACCGTCTTGGTGATGAATGTATGTCATTTTCTCACTTTCTTGTTCAAAACTTATTTAGCTTCTGGCATTAGACTGTTCACAAGTGGAAAAAAGAAAATTTACAATTTGCCAATTTTTGTGTAATGTGCTAATCACAAGCGTTTGGCAAAAACATTTGTAAGGAAGATTTTTAAGAGCAATATAAACCATTCAAGAGAAAAGCTCCTCTCCTTCTGCAAGTATTTGGTGTTGTACCTTACAAAAATCAATTCAGCTTTAATTTAAACTAAAAGCTTTTGTTCAATATGTTTTTGAGACATCGATTTCAATGTTTCTCATTTGAGCCAAGATATGCTCTTTATTACTTTCTTTGTTTCAGTATGGCTGGTGTATGAGCAAGTCTGCACTGCAGCTTTGGATTGTCGTAGATTTGACATAGCAGAGGTAGATTGATCTTGTATGCGTGAATTTTTTTTTTATCTTTATTTTGAAGAAAAAAATGTGATTGTCTTTCATGGGTTAAAAAGCAACTTTAATAGTATACTGAATAGTTAGTTTTGGAGCTAAGATACTTCTAAAGGTTATTGCTAGAAGTGTGTAAGCTGTTTATCATTATTTTTACATTATTATTATAAGAGCCATTGAATATTTGGAAAATGAAAAATAAGTGCTGTTTTTTAATAACATGAATCATTATGAGATAAAGCTTGTCATTTTTGGCTATCTACAACATGCTTTTATTTTTTTTCCTTAGGACTGTATAACGTGTCTGGACAACAAATTTCCAAGAAGTATACGAGTGAGGAGGTTGCAGGGGATGTATCATGAAGCAAGGGAAGAGTAAGTTAACTGTCAGATGTTTGAAGGAAAATAGACATAGTTGCGACATTCTTCATATTAACTTGATTGATCCCATTGAATTTTCATAAATGTTCTAATGATTTGAACTTCCAGTGCAGTGCAATGAAAGAACTAATTTATTGCACTTTTCTGATGACAAACACAGTGACCTTCTTGTTGTGAATCATATTTTTTTTGTATACTATTTGAAAGTGTACACCTATGAGATTTCCTTTCAAACTTACAAGCCATAAATCATTATGCATGGTTTGCTAGTTCAAATTGAATAAAAGCTGTCCATATGTACTTACATTGTAAGTTCTTCCAGAAATATTCTTAGTTTCACAGATTTCTTCAACTTATTGATCATGCAGCACTGAAGAACTCAAAAGAGTTGTGTAGGAACAAATAGATGTCAATCATTATTTTGTCTCTTCTCATTTTCAATATATTCCAGATTCTCTGAAGCAGAGGAGGAATACAAGTCTATACTGGAGAAAGATGAGACTAATATGGTGAGTTTTGGGAAACATATTTATATATTGTCATCGGGTGTCTTGCTTCATGGGCTTGGCGATCATGTCCTACCATCCTCCTTGATCCTTGGTTGCCAACTTTACAGATTTTGCCCTCTCCGTGTCCTTCCATTCAGCAAGACTGTTCATCATTTGTGCTCTCTCTGTCCTCTGGCCTCAACTTCCTCTTAGTCTTCTTGTAGTGAAAAGGTGTTCCTCACCTCCCTTATCATTACATGACCAATGAAAGCAGTGTGTCGTTTTGTTATTCTATTGACCAAGGGCCTTGTTTGTCCCGCCTCTTCTTTTACTTCCATGTTTGTCGTCTTTGCTGTCTTTGTATTCTTAATATATATTCTCTAAAACCACATCTCCACTGCTTCTATTTTTTTCTGTACCGTTTTATTTGCTGTCCACGCCTCCCACCATTCATCAGAAGAGGTTCTACATAACACTGAAGGGCCCTTGGTCACTGAAATGTGTTTGTTATTAAGTTCTCATTTTTTTAAATATTGTTTTTGCCTGTGCAGTTCTTGAATTTACGTCTTAGTGACTTTAGCTGTTTTGTATGATCAGAATGCCCCAATAGTAAAAGACTTTTTGCTTTTCCATCAGTAAAACTGTTGCTTGCTGGTGTTTTTACTTATAACCATCTCTTCTGTTTCCTTGCTATTTATTAGACTTTGATGTTTTTAGGCAATCGTAAAATGGGGATATGTTCCTGCTAAAGGCCAATAATGTATTCATAGAGGCTCTGATAGATGAGAGTAAACTGAACTATTTAACGAAATTAATTACCTTTGTATGGTTGAGTAGGATGTAAATATTGAAATGGTTATTTGCTTTTATTCTGATTTAAAAAATGAAGTTTGTATGTGTAAATATAATGGGAAAAGCTAGATTTGGGGGAATAGAAAAAGACGCAAGATGTATAATTTTATTCAGTCAAATGTGTATTCAAATTATAAAGACACACATTGCAAATGTTTCAATCTACCTTTTTTGCAGTATGCTAGAAAAAGACAGGTGGCAACATTGAAAGCAAGGAATAAAATAGGAGAGGCCATTCAAAAGCTCAATGAGTACTTAAAGAGGTAAGCTGAACTGCTTTTCAGTCTTGTTTATAACTTAAGGCTGATTGCCATATTCAGTCAAATTCAACTCAAATTTCAGAGCTTTGCAGTGCCGCAAATGATCAGCAGTCAATTAGTAGCATTCTACCTTCATAGTGCTCTATCCAAAGCTAGGTAGCCATTTTACAGAATGGGCAAAATATAGATGAATTGCTGCTCAGGTCAATTGAAACATAAGTTACTACAAGGATTGAACCTGTCACTGCAGAATAACAAGTCAAATATGATATTTTACTCTTGTGTTAATTTAATCTGCAGGATGTCCAGTTGTCTTTTCACCCTGTTGCCCATCATGCCTTGTCTTAGTCTCTAAACCTCAAAGTCAATCATAGTAGCATACTAGGCTTTTAAATGTAAAAAATATACAGTAAATCAATAATTGAAACCCTCTCCAACAGATTTGCTTGGTGTGGCTGTAAATGGGGAAAAAAAGATTATTACAATTACTTCTACTAATTTTATTATCATTAATTTTATTGTTGTTGTTTTTGTAATTCACTCTTTGATTTGACTGTCCAAATAATTCAACTTTTAGTAGACTCTATTATAGCAATGGACCTGTCTAAGCCTTTTTCAAGTTACTAAGAGCAAGACCAAAAATATGTGGTTTGTCTTGAGGTCTTTTTTTTTTAAATTAGCCCTATGTTTTTTTGACCTAAAGCTTTTATTTGTTCACTTTCAGAAGAGTCACCAAAATAAAATTTTTGAAATTATGTTTTTCACTGTTTTTTTTTTTCTAACAGTTTTATGACCGACTATGAGGCTTGGAACGAACTGTGTGACCTATATCTGTCACAACACGACTATGGTAACGCAGCTTTTTGCTTGGAAGAGCTGCTCATGTCAAACCCCCACAACCACCTCTTTCACCAAAAATATGCAGAGGTTAGTGGCAAGTCAGTGGTGTTTGATGTGAAGTCAGTGGTGTTTTATGTGAGAGATGACAAGTTTTGTCAAAATTCTTTTTAGTGACTTCATGGCCAACAACTATGTAAAAAACAAATCCGTATTCAATTTTTTTTTTAAATCATCAGATTCGCTACACACAAGGTGGAAATGAGAATATGGAACTTGCAAGATCGTACTTTGCCCAGGCTGTGAAACTTAATCCCAACAACCTAAGGGCTCTAAATGGACTATTTTTGGTAAACTTATGATAAAATCATTTTAGATTGGTATTAACTAATTAAGTGAATATTATTATCATAGCTGATGTCAAACAAAAGGTATGCTTTGCATATAAAGAATGAGGGAGTGTAGAGAGTCCAGCAAAAGTCACTAGGATCATGTTACAGTAGTCTCCAGATAAATTTATGCTTCGGCTAAACACATGCTGCAGCTGTCTGACAGATTTTTTACTATGTAATCAGTATACTCTAAACACACACTTAGAAATCGGTAGTGATTACCAGTTAAATATGGAGGAATGGCTGTCAATTATCACACGGCAAAGAGTGATGTCTCATTGTCTGCAAGCCGTACAAGCATTTGCACTGTACACACAAAGTGAAAGGGAAGCGGGACGAGGACAAAATATGAGTAACCCTGAACGCAAGGGATGGACGATATCATAGGTCTTGAGAATTGGCTCATCCCTACTTGTTACTTTTTATAAAGACGGATCTCCTAAAGGCATGCTATTGAGGCCTCTGAAAGGCTGTGCGTGTATCTAAAGACTATTTTACTATATTACTCAACTTGCAGAAAATTTAATGAGGTATTTTAATTATGTGAAAGTGTTTCTCTCTTTCTCTCTCCCTTACTCTCTCTGTCTGCAGGTATGTGTGTGTGTGTCTCTCTCTCCCTCCCTCCCTCTCACTTCTCTCTCAAAAGTTGACTCATACTGTGAAGTGTTTCTACACTTAACAATATTTTAGATTTTTTTTTTCCTACTGTAGCTTAATATTTATTTAAAAATTCTCTTCATGCAGTCTGCTTCAACCCTAGCTGTGACTTCCAGTAAAGGGGGTAAGGACAAGCAGTTGAACCTAAAGTATGCCACCTGGGCTGCAGAGCAGATTCAGATAAAATACCAGGTGGGTTAGATTAGTTTATGCTTTAGATAATCAGACTGATTCTTATCTTAATTTTGAAGGTGACTTGAATGGATTTAATTTCTTTTTATTTCTGGAGAAGGCGATTTGTTATGGTTCTTACTGTTTTCAATAGAATTCTATTGCTAAATTTGGTACTGATGCACTTATTGAACAAGACAGAAACATTTCATTTGTAAGTCGGTGTTACTACATCACAACACAGCAGAGAAGTAAAAATAAATTTGGGGGAATGATGTTAGCAGAAAAACAAGTTACCCTTCTGTGAACACGGCTGTTTGCTTTAACGCTCAGGGCAGGAATTTAGTTTTGGGGACCGCGAGAACCCCCTTTGTGCTTGTGAGACGATTTTAATTAAACGGGCGGCTGGCAGGCGTAGATTTATCACCTGCAGGTAATTTGATCTGACAGGCTGGGTCAGCGTTTTCGGGGTCTGTGCTTACACATAGCGGGCGCCGCTTTCTGCACTAGAAATCGGTCATAAATGCGGACATTCCATTAGAGTTGTTACCAAATTCTAATTTTAAAAGATAGTCAATTATAGTACCATTTAAAAGATCTTTTTCTGCTGAACAAGACGCACTAAAATTCATTGTCACATCGCTTTGTATCACGTTTTTACCAATTCCGTTCTGTGTTACGTGCTTTTGAAGAAAAATTTCTGTTAAATTCTAACTAATTTCCTAATTATTTTTTTCACATTTACATCCCGCGATTGTTTTAAAGAAACAATTTAGTCCTTTACTTTACTTATGATTTGATTAAGCGTGTGTGAAAAAAAGTTAAATGGGCTCTCTGTTAGTTTTTTTTTAATGATTTTTTTCCTTTTCAGTGTGTAACCTGCCAGGGTTCTTATCATATACACTTATATAAAATACATGTAATAACGGTTCTTAGAAAGGTGGATATTTAACTTGAAGACATAATTTTAATATTTAGAAACGAAGAAAGCAGTCAAACAAAGCTAGAGGCTGAGACGGACGGACTTATATCTAAGGATCGAAAGATACAAATGACTGTAAATAAAGAAATAAATAGTATAGAAAAATCAACTTAAATCTTTCGTCTTATTTGTCGGTCTCAAGCTAGATCTAGGTTTGTGGTTGATTTTTCTATACTATTTATTTCATTATTTACAGTCATTTGCATCTTTTGATCCTTAGATCTAGCTCCGTCTGTCTCCGCCTCTATCGGTGTTTGACTGCTTTCTTTATTTCTATAGCACAGGGAGAGAAGGATAAAACGAAAGAGAGAGAGATAAAAAATGAAAGGGATAATAATAAAGAAAGAAAGTTAATGCATGAGAGCGAAGAAGAAAACTGGAGAGAGAAATAGAGAGAGACACACACACATACACACAGACAGAAAGAGGGAGAGATAGATAGATAGATAGAGAGAGCGAGAGAGAGAGAGAGAGATTCGCACACAAAAAGAAGAAAATAGAAGGGGAAGAGGAATTATAGAGAAAAGAGTGAGAAAGGAAGGGTATGATTAAAAAAGGGGTTAGAATTAAAAGAAGACAGAGAGAGTAAAATAATGTGGAGGTATAAAACAATAGTAAAACTTATTTTTTTTTAATATATTTAGGTTAAGTGTCGATGTTAAATAATCTATGGGAGAAATTTTCGCTCATTACTTGAGTTGAACCTGTCGTCATCAGTGACTTCTCTTACCTGGACATGAATAACATCGCATGCAGGTTTGAAAATATATAAAAAAATTCTTCGATCTTGATTCACGTCCGAACGCCAATAGAGCCCATTAAGATATTCACCAGATAAAGACTAGAACCTTTTGTCTTTTCATTAATTCTTTTTTTGAAACTATAACTCGTGGGCTGTTGAAGATATTGATGTTTTACTATTACCTTTCAGTATCTGTGTCATCATGGCCTAATAAAAAACTGGCGTTTAAAAATCCTATCAAAGGCTTTTAAAAACTCTTTTCCACAAATTTTAATAGTCCATATAAATGAAAAGTATCTTAAGTAATTAATAAGACATTTCTTGGTTTTCAAAATTCAATTTGATGGCTAAAAACTGCTTTGTTTTCAACAAGAATAGATACAAAAAAACACGATCGCTGCAGATCTAAATTTAGCCGTGCCGAGGAGACTGGGTGAACTAGGCCAAAGTTCACATGGGCACGGCGGGCGTCATGGGATAGGCCGGGCGAAAACTAAATGAGCGCTGACAAACAGCCGTGTGAAATTATAGATAAAAAAAGAAAGACTTATAAGAAATCATAAGCTAGAACATGAATATTGGGTTATTTATTTTTTAAACTTTTGGTGGCTGATCAAACCACAGCATTTACACTTAACCCAAACCTTTTAAAAAACACACTTTTTAAAAGCAACGTCATTCAGTATAGAAATTGAACTCAATTTTCATTTCAGTAGAGAGACAAGCATGAGCTATAGTAGTAATTTAAGTTGTAAACAATCACCCAACCTATATGTAATTTTGAATTTTTGTCATCTTCATCCATGTAAGTTCATGTTGGGTGATTGTTTACACCTTAAGTTATTTTATTCCATCTTTCTCTTGTGCATACTACGGATCCATAGACTTAGATTATATGTATAGTTGTACCCAAGAGTTTATCAATTGTTTTATTTAAAAAATCTATAGTAGTAACCAAGCCTGGTTTTATCAGTCATTCATAATTATGACATATAATTATATTATCACTTTTTTCTGTCTCCCCAGACACAACAGCCTGAGGCACAGTTAAAGGACACCAAAATTAGAGAGTGCTTAGAGAAGCATTTAGACTCCTTGCAATCTGCCTGATTTCTATTGATCACATGTGTTGTGGCTGTGATTGTATGTCGTAAAATATGTGGAGGAAGTTATCTGAAATGTGATTTTTCTTATTTCTTTTTTTTTTTTTTAATTTAAATATGGTTTGGGTTTATAATTCTTCATAGAGACTGTTGTATGGAACTGGATTTTACGTTATGTCTTCTTGTGAGATTAAAAAGATTCTCTATGCTCTCTGTGTTACTTTTGTCTTACAATAAATGAGTTGAACCACTAAGAAACTGACACTACTTTGATCGCTCATCAAGCATTTTGGCTTGGTGACATGAAAATAATTAGATGTTACAAGAGAACAATTTTTTAGCCATTCAGCCTCCATATGTATGAAGTGTAAATTGTGACAAGTGGTGGAATCAAAGAAGGAAATTGAAAGTGATTTGTAAAATATTCTTTCTGGATGAGAATAAGTTATTTGTTGTCAAGACTTAAAAAAGTTCAGTGGTTCTTTCATCTCAGTTCACACTGACTACTCAAGCAAACATTATATTCTTTTTATCACAACTGAATGCTATATTGAGGTCTAGGTGTCTTATTTTTCTTCCGTTATCCTAAGTATGAGAGACTTGCTAACTTGTTTTATTTTACTCTCAAAGGCAACCTTTTTGGGGAAAGGAAATAGTTTTGAAATTATTTTAAGTGGTGCTATTGAACTGTTTTCAATGGATTGTTTTGATTTTAATTATTCCCAGAGAATCACCCTGCACTGTGTCTTTCACACTAAGCAAGGCTCAAGGAGATATTATTTGAAAAGAAATAGTGAAGCTGTTTGTTTTCTTGTATTTTCACATTGTGACCTTATACGTTATCCCTTCTTTGTCTTTTGTTTTTAAATTATTAATGAATAGGATATATTTTTTTTCCGCTTCTGCAAACTTTCGACCAAAACCATATTGTACATAATCCTTGCTGTTTTTAAGTTTTTGTTACTGAAACCATTGGTTTCAGCTTAGCTTACTCTTATCTATGGTTCAAGTATCAAATTTTGTGAAAGTCAAGACCAGTGAGCTTGCAACTGTAAAACAAAGCATTTAAAAATGCTATTCCCTCTTTCATTATTTTTAGATATTTTTTAAAGATTTGACTCATCTTAGTTTTCTTTTTGGATATGGAGTACAATCAGTAAAAGAGTAATACGAGTAAGTCCAAGTTAGCTGCAATACAAAGTTCTTTTCTTGATGTGTTCATTATACCGCAGTCCTTTTCAGAAAAGTTATTCAGAGTAAATCCAATGTAGAAACCTATCAGAAATACTGTCCCACACTAAATATAATGTGTTTGAGAGAAGAAATTAGAATAAAACCAGGACTAGGAGTAGAACTCCCAAAATGAATCCAATTTTACAAGTAGATTTCCCCAGTATTTGTTGAATAAAAGATAATGATAATTAATGTGATAAAGAGATACAATACCAACTTAACATTATACATTTATGTATTAAGATTTATCTGTATGGTGCCTGTAAGAAAGAATGTCTAGCTCTAAACTGTTTGCAGCGAGCTGATTTTTTGAAAGGTCTTTCTATACAGCATTAACTCCAAGTTAAGTTAAATTCATGATACATGTAGCCTCCTTTACAAATTAATTCTGACAAACCACTACCTACCTCCATTCTTTCTCAACTTGGTATAGCCTAATGATAAGGTTATTCACTTTTTAAATCAGGCTAACAGATTTTAAAAATCCTTCTTCAATGGAGCAAATTCGATCATATAAGACATGGCAGTCCACCCCTAATACACTCATTTTCAGTAACTAGAACTAAAAGCCAGAAGTTGAATTAAGGACTAGACCTAATTGCACACCCTGGGAAGCAGAGATTAAAGGACAGAAGTGGACAGGAAGTTTTGGTAGGCCTGTGGCAAGCAACACATTTGCTTTGTCTCTGCATAAATGCAAGTCAGCTAATAACATACACCAGGTATATATGTAAACATGTCTAGGTAACAGGTCCACTCTTAGGGTGCTTTAATTACGTTAGGTGAATGCAAGACCGTGTAAACACAATTTTATCTATGCTGGCAGTGTAAGTAAGGGATATAACAAGTGATGAATAAGATTTTTGTTTGTTGGTCACCAATGCCAATTACAATCACGTAAATATTATGTGTATGTACATTCACATTGATCCAATGACTCTGAACGTAGCAACGATGAATGAAAAAAATAACTTGGCTTGTTTTATGTGAGAAAAGGTTGGAAAAGGATATAGCCTACATGAAGTAGTACACAGTGTACATACATTCAAAACTATAAGTTGATAGAATTTATAAGAACTCTGATGACACTTTTTTATATACTTAATTAGTCCTTTAACTGGTGTAATGAGAATCCCAGCATTTAATGACTAATTTTAAAGTCTCTCACATCTCTTTATAAGAGAAGTCTGTAATCATTACACCTGGCACAGTAAATGTCCCTCAATAAATGAAAGGAATTTATGAAATGAGTCTTTGATGGTTTTATTTTTGTAAATTGCACAGAATACCACCGAGTTTAGTTGTACATATATTATAGCAAGCATCCATCTATTGTTTAGCCAGACACGTAAAAAATATTTTGTTTTTAACTTTTGCACCAATTTCATGAATGAAGAGTAATTATATACTTTGTTCTTCTATGTTCTCATTTAGATCAGCAGTGTACTCATATTTCACAGACATTTTGTCAAATGATCGTTTCATGAATCACTCTTTGATGTTTTGACATATTTCTTAAAGAAGTAAAAGTGATAAAATATTCAGGATTTTTCTTCATCTTTGAAAGAATAATTATGTTGTGAATAAACACAATGGTGGTGAACATTTAAGTCTCTAAACTTTTGTTACTTTTTGTTTCATTTGAACGCAGTGAGGTCAAACAGGGAGCCCCCAAAATCAAAACCACTTATTCTAAGTGAAATTCATCTATTTACCTACAGTGCCCATTCATTATTTGTTTCTTATTATTTCCAGCCTTTTAATTAAACTAGTACAGAGATAAAGCATATATATGTTTATCAAACAATCTACCTTCAGCAATAGAAAGAAAATATGTTTCATAAGAAATGCGACAGAGATTCTAAAAAAAAATTATGCAGTACGCCTCATACTCTTCGAACTACATGTACAGTCGAGTCCAGTTATTTCGAAGTCTTTGGGATAAAAAAGGGACTTCGAATTATCAGGATACATAGAGAAAGAGAGTTAAAAAAAATGTGGATGTCAGATCAGGAATGTCGTATTGGTGTGTGCGGTGGTAGAGAGGTGACTACGATGGTCCATATAATTTCCGATTTACTTCCCTTGATTTGAGAAGCTATAAAAAGCGGCCCTTGCAAAATGACAATATTAATAAAAAAAAAAAGGCCCACATGTGAGATGACTGACAGTGAAACAAAGCCAGGTCGATAAAGATCTAGATTAAGTGATGACAGGCAGGCACAGAGGTCTACACTGTCAAAATGACATCATATACTGATATAGAGCTTTGAGCAAGCAAGCTACATCGCACACGCTGACCACGTGCACAGTTCAATGACCGCATGTGGCATAAACACCCCCCACCTCTTCCAGTCCATGAAGCATTCACACTTGGTCATTGGGCCTAACCCCCTTCACCCTTTCTTTCTCTTAGCCTTAGTTATTGCTGACTCTTGCCTGTGAAGTAGGTGGGCGGAAAACACACACATACATACACCAGAATCACTTGCCGCATGGAACATAGCACTATTTTCTCTGTTTCACAAGCCAGGAAAAGTGCTTTCAGAATCGAAAAAACCCTCCACGATGGCTTCGAATTCACCGGATCCTTATTTCAAACTTCGAACTAACCGATATTTTTTAATAAAGCGTAAAGAGAGTATTTGGTACATTTAATTGACTTCGAAATATCCAAGAATTCGAATTATTTGGACTCGACTGTAGTTCAGTCATTTTTAAAAATTCATTTAACGCAAGGTTCGTTGAAGCAGCCTTGACCTAAGGCATCACAAGGGAAGTAATCAACCAAAGTGAAAAGTGAAATTACCACACAATTATCTCCCTTGTTTTTCAACCACCTAACCATGTGACTGTACTGCATAATGCCATACTTTACCCCTCCCACACACTGCCCAAGTTACACTTTACAGTCGTTTTGGCTCTCTGATCCAAGTCATGTTTTCTCCATGCATCAGCTGCAACCCCTTGCCCCTTCCGCTTCTCTTTATCTTTTCCCTGCATGTCAGTGCTTTGCTCTCCTCTACTCCTAGTAATACTATGCCTAACGTAGCCTATACACTGGTTGCCCTTCACTTACACATTGCAAGTATCTCATGTCAGCCGACACTGGGCCTTTTGATTGAATTTCAACTAAATTTCTTAGCAGAAAAGAAAACAAAATCTATAGTGGATTTGCCAATAGTTGTGGCTCGTTGAACCTGAGGATGGCTCTGAGGTTTGATTGATGAAAAAAATTGGGGATTTACTCTGTTCTTTGAATGCAAGATGTTCTTTGAATCCAAGTTTGTATGATTAAAGGTGTACAGTATTTCGTACGAAAGTGACTATCTATTGTAATTGTCAAAGTCACTTTTACCTGCATTATTTCATTCTTGGGCTTAGGGCAGAGCAAAGAAAGTCATTTTGCTTGTTCTTGTAAGTGCCCTCCCCCCCCTTCACTTTCATAGTCAGGGGTAGGTATTTTTTAAACAAAATAAATCGACAATTGTTGTTTCATGAAAAGCTTTTTCTGAACCAACTTATCTTGCTTTTTACACTAGTTTTACTTGCATGAATTTTTACTCTTCTAAAAGATTTATACTGCTGCTAAATGAATGACTGTTAGTTTCCTTTGAAGCTTCAACCCGTTTTATTTGATTGTCTTGAGAACCTCAACTGGGGTAGACTAGATACTGTGTCCATAACTATTACTAATACTTTTAGGATGCTGTCCTTTCTTTCACCTAGCTTTGTCTGCTATTTCACTCTTTCTTTTTTACCTCCAAAGTTAGCTGTTTGTGAGAATTGATAAGCTCGATAGATTTTGTTTCTTGGTTTTAATCAAGATCTTTTTGCAACTACTGAAGCAAGAGTTTACTTTCGGTGTCAACTTTTTCTTTTCGGAAAGGGCTTGTGGATATCTTATGTTCCTGCACAAATAGGGTCTATAATTAATAGTATAAAGGAGATTTTGTATTTCACAATATTTGATGCAAGAAAGCCCTAACTTAGCTCATGCTGTTTGAGCTAAGTTGGGGCTTTCTAACTGTATGCATAGCACTGAATATGGTGATTAAAGTGGCTGTTTGTTTAGTAATTATCTGAGACATAACTGAAAATGTGCATTCTACTTTAGCTGCATGAAAAATAGTGACCAGAGCTTTTCCCAATTTTTCTAAATGAGTCGGTATAAAACTATAACACTGTGTGAGGTAACAGATGGATCTAGGACAGACAGTGACTCCAGTCTTTCACCACAACCTCTTCCAATATCCACTTTACGCTGAGGTTGTTTCCCACTTCACTGTATATTTCTTTGACTAAAGCCTCTTCAGATCTACCCAACTATTGGAGTGCCAAAGTAAGAACTGACTTCTGGATCTAAAAGTAAAACCAGACCCTTTTACCTCTCCTTGATTTTTATCACATTTTCTTGTAGTGTTACAAAATTTTGATTATCATTGAGCAAAATAACTATACCTCTAAGGCATGCAGATCAAGTTAACCTTATGTGGATGAATGCAGATATTGCAAATTTTCTTGCTTATGTCCAAAAGGAAAAAAAATACATTGTAGGATACAAAGTGGTTTTTACTGGATTTGTATATGCCTTTTTGTAAATACAAACTTTGCAGCTTAATTTAAGTAAAAACCAGATGATAAAGTACAGTAATAATACATGAACATTGTATTGCACTTTTGCAGGCAATTAAATTGTTTTTCTGCAATTTTTTTTTGTGGAGGCACAAAAATGCCAAGCAAATTTGAGGTCTTAAAAAATTAGCGCTAATGAAACATGCACCCAACTACTAGAGAGAATCACATGTAGAGCTCATTTTGAATGAGATTCAATCAGGTGGTGCCATCCTCTTTAGCTTAGGCAATCATGACCTTCAACTCATCTCTATCCCTTTTCTCTTTCAGTGCTTCTGTCACTCTTCCTACTTTGAGCCATTTTGGTAGTCTATCTAACATCTTTTCATGCTGTTTTCTCTTGATCATTCCAGTTGTCAAAAGATGTCCTAGTTTCTCTCCTCTCATCACATGATTGTGATGGCCATGTGATTAATGAGATTAGTGCTTGAATTAATTGTTAAAATACAGGTACATACAGTGATTTTTCATTTCATTAGATTTTATTTTTAATGAGGCTGGGTTGTGGCTTATATTAAGGTGTAAGACCTAACCATGAATTTCTCTTAAAGAATATGAGCAAGTCAGCCTACAATCCAGTCCATTAATTGAGTAATTCTAAGCCTTTGAGATAAACAAAATAATTTCAAAGTAATCAAAATTCAAATTAGGTGTACATGTAACGAAAGTTGTGCAAGATCTATGAAGCTCCCTTTGGAGAGTGAAGTACAGTGTACATGTTCATGTAATAACCTCATGCAGCATACATCACTCAATGGAAAAAATAAGCCTATCCTAAACCTGTCCAACAAAGCTCTTTCTTTCAAAGATCAGTTCAGTTAATGTTTGGGTGCAAGGTTAACCTCCTCTCACAGTGCCGCAATTATACGATTTCCACACAAGTCTTATTCTACTGTCCACGCCAACCCAACCCTTATCCCTAGACATACAGTATTGGCTGCAGACTGTAAACTGTGAAGTAGGTGGGCAGAAACTTACAAAAAATACTTGCCACTCGGAGCCATGCGATGTCTTTTTCGTAGAAGCAACAGTGCCTTTCAATACCAAAAAAAATGAACTGTTGACAACAAAAAAAGCCAGATTTATTTATCACAAAAATATATATCAGACCTGAACTTTGAAATAATGTTTGTATAGTTTAGTCTCAATACAAAGATTTACCTTTTTTTTTCCCAAATTATATTGTCCTCTTAGTCTTGATAATTTCATACTTGTTTTTTGTTTTATCCCAAAGACTTCGAAATATTCACACACAGTGTGTACACAATGATTTGAAAAAAAGAAACAAAAACAAATAATAGTCTTAAAATTTATTAGCATATTTCATTTTTCCTAATATGAAAGCCATAGTTTGTAAAATTCATAATCATGTACTTTAAAACATAGGAGGGCATACTAAAAGATACAGAAAAACTGTTATGTACAAATTGTATCAGACATACATGAACATGTATACAAGTATATAAAAAGGACCTCAGGCATCTCAACTTTACTGATAAATATATAAAAATTACCCAGATTGCACCATAAATTCTACAGATAAAACATGGACGATATTGGCATAAAAAAATGTAAGTTTTCATCTTCCACACACCTTTCACATGCAAAATTCTCAGAAAGTTCTGATTAAAAAATAAACACATATATGTATTTATAAAAGGACTGACCATACAAATCTGGATTCCAGCACCCAAAAACTTTATGGACTTCTTAGAAAATAAAAAAAAATTTAAGATGACACAGTAAGACATATGTCATAACTTGACAGGTATTGGCTCTAAAATGGTTTATGAAACACTGGCATAGCAAAAAGTCTCACGCAGAAATATGATCCATGACGCCAACAGAATGAATACATTACTTTTTTTGTCTTTATTGACACTGATTCTTAAAAGTTATAATTTCATACAATAAAAGACATATTATATAGATATATCAAATTTAAAAGCAACCATAGTACAATTTAATATTCCTATATAGGCCACTCTATTCCTAAGTTGTTTATGTACAATATTACTATTCAAATACCTCATAATCATAATTTTATTACATTATACTTTTAACTCTCTATGCTGTAATACACAATATCAATGTAATCCTCATAATCATAATTTTGTGAAATTTAAAAGTGGCCTTGGTACATATATTTGTAACATTCACAAAGGCTACCTTACAGATAGTTGTAAATGTACAATATCAATTTTTAAATATATTGCTTAGCTATACTTGTATTAAAATTCAATAGTGGTTGAGCTAAATTGGTTTATTGGCCACTTATTTTTATTTTATATACAATACTAGCATGTATATACAGATATAATTTTATACATGCACCTTTAGTCAGTCATTTATATTTTACATATACCACACTCTAACTAAGTAATGAACATCACATCCTTCAGAACCAAAAAATAGTGATAAAACTCCATTTCATTTTAAAAATTCAACATAAGAAATCTCTGTATTTCAGAGTTTGCCATTGATTTAGTTTCACTTGAGATGCAAAATGTAAGTTTTGCTTCCCTTTCATGATGCCATTAAATTTGTATCTCAACCTAGATTCTTTAAGTTTTACTTTGTGTTATAGTAGCCATCAATGCTGAAACAGAAACCCTGATGAGTATCCAGAGTAGAGATAGCTAATTTCCAATGGTACTGCAGTACTCCTGATGAGTATCTAGAGTAGAGACAGCTAATTTCCAATGGTACTGCAGTACTCCTGATGAGTATCTAGAGTGAGAGAAAGCTAATTTCCAATGATACTGCAGTACTCCTGATGAGTATCTAGAGTAGAGAAAGCTAATTTCCAATGGTACTGCAGTACTCCTGATGAGTATCCAGAGCAGAGACAGCTAATTTCCAATGGTACTGCAGTACTCCTGATGAGTATCTAGAGTAGAGACAGCTAATTTCCAATGGTACTGCAGTACTCCTGATGAGTATCTAGAGTAGAGACAGCTAATTTCCAATGGTACTGCAGTACTCCTGATGAGTATCCAGAGTACAGACAGCTAATTTCCAATGGTACTGCAGTACTTTCAGTATCTTTAAAAAGGCTGTTTCCTGCCATGGTCAACTTTTTACTTACTAGAAAAAAGTGAAAAGAAAAAAAAATTAAGATATGCATATGTTTGAAATATGCAATAAGAATGTTTCTATTTCATTTTAATTAGGCTCAAATTTTGGAATTCTCTCTGAAATTCACATCACCAAGTGTATAAAAAGTATTAAAAATATTTAATTCTTAAACGAGAGCAACTTCCTTAAAATCTAATCCAATTTAGTTCAGCCTTAAAATCTGATCCAATAAAGCATGAGTTGCATTTGAAAAAGTGTCATTTAAAAACATTTTAAACTCATGATTGGTTCAATTATGTCTCTGTGATTATGGACAAAAAAAAGGATAAAAACAGAAAGATGAACAAAAGATTGTTCAATCAAGTTAGGTTACCATGAAATATAAAATTATCTCCAAACAAGAAGGGATAGACATTTTGAAAAATTGGAGAACAAATTTAACTTGACTATAAATCCATTTCATTCTTTTTCACCTTATTGTAATACTTTTTACAGTATTGATTAAAGATGTAGGGTTCCAATCTGAATTTGTTTTGAGCTAACGAAGGCTAAATTTTGTTATGAGAGGTTAAAGTTTCTATCTTAATTGTAACAAAAAGGCACAAAGGCCTATTCTATCTCAGGTAAAACTGGTAAAAGCTTCATGGCTAGGTAAACTTTCTCATTTTTTCATAATAGTGGAGAGAAACTGCATGAGTATGTTTAAAATGTTGTTCATTAAAAAAGACAATATGAACACATGTGATTTATTTTATTTATAAAATGCAGGATTTGAATGACAATTTAAAACAATGGTAACAATTCTCTAGCTACTAAAAAATCAATGATGAGTTGCAGAATGGTACCATACTTGGGTGGTAACACTGCCAGAAGTTTTGCTGCCATCAGAGATACAATGTGTTAATTCTCATTAAACTGAGCAGCTGAAAAGAAAAAAATCATAATATAATGAAGACACATACATGTGCAGATAAAAACTATGTGCTAAAAAGCAACACCCCTATTGTCTCTTTAAAAAAACAAAAAAACAAAACTATCCCAGTTCAGGGTCAAAACAAAGAGAGAACTTGCGTTTCAAAAAATGATAAAAGATAAAATATTAATCTAAAACTTTCTTAGAAAACATTTCAGCCAATCAGCGCATTTGTTTTAATCTCAAATTAAATTTGAAATGTTTTTATCATTAAATCTAGCAGGGTATCTTTACTGGGGGAATTAGTATTTCTCAAGCATATAACATAACGAACAATGATGCTTGGGGCTGGAGGGGGTGGAAATGCAATTGAAATCTTTCTATTTATGATTATTTTAAAATGATCTATCTGGCTTTTTTTAAAAACATTTGCAAGTAATTGATTCTTTCCTATGCTATTAATTCATATATAAAAAAAAAACAAAAAAAATAAGGCAACAAAAATCAAGCACAGGAGGACCTAAATTGAATGAGATAATGACTATTTCATAGGTGCAAGGACTACCAGTCCCCAATCTCTAAGTGCAGTTAAAAAATGGGTGACCAATAATTATGGCTAAATTAAGTTTACCTCCAAGCTAGCTCTGATGATACACCAAGAAACTACCACTCATTACCTGCTAGTACCATGAAAGGAGTGAACAATTCCCTGAAAACTGCTTCACACCCATCCATGTACATGCCATCAAATAGAATAATATCTTCTTTATATAGAGACACCAAGAACTTGGGCATATACTATTATTATATTTTGTCACTTATTTTTAGCTGTGGATCTGACGCACACATGTGTTTACTCTATCTGTCCTCTTTTTTTTAACTTCAACTTTTACTTCAGACACAAATATTGAAGAATCTATATAGCAACGATATAGTTGGCGTGTACTTTTTTTTTTATAAAAAAAAAAAAACCTACTATGTACTCACACTTCATATTTTTACTTTGCTTTTCTTGTGTTTACTGTGTTTATTAGGACTTTCGTCCTTTGATCTGAAATAAGTAAAATGATTATGATATAAGACAATGGAACCAAAATGTGTGATATAAACCAATGCAGTTCCGTCCAACTAGTAATATATTCCCAAATAGTGTTATAATTAAACTAATGACAACACAAAATGGTTTATACAAACTATCTATTGAAGTAAATCGATTTTTTATTAATTCTCAGCATGCTGAATTTCATATTCACTTTGCTTTGCTTCAGGTATAAAAATCCCACAACAGTTAATATTGCATCATTTTGTTGCTGAATATATTTTTAAGAATAAAAAAAAAATTTATCATAAATTTAGGAGTTTGATTGATAGACTGAATGAAGAGTTTTACAAGTCCATTCTACAACAAAGGGTGATTTCAGGACTTACAGCTACCATGGCCCTTTTTTTTAAATGTTCCTATTGCTGCTGCAAATTAAAATCTCTAGAGACATAAAACAGAACAGGTAGTGTGCAACTTTCAAAATAACTGAGCACTAACATCTCAAATGTAGAATGTTCAAGAGATAATGATTAAACCAGGAAAATTATCTGGTATTAGATTTTTTTATTTCAAAGTTATCCTTTGAATTTCCATGGGCTCTTAGTCTTACCTGGGAGTTTTTAAAGGTGAAAAGAAAACCGCGAGGGGGGAGTTGTCGGAAGTCTTTGTGTGAGCTTCTCCGTTCTCACTCTCCTTTAACACTTTTTTCCTGTCAGCAACTTTCCTTTTAATGGGCACCCTTGTTGAAAATGCCAGTAAGCTGTCATTCATTTCATCTGTATTCAAAGATTCTGAGCCTTTAAGGGGAGAATTTATGTTTTTCTCAGCTCCGCTTGCTGTCGCATCATTCACTGTTTTCTGCCTCTGTGTGCTAGTAGCAACAGGAGAGGAAAAGGTCAGTAATGAGTCATCAATTTCATTGTCCAGCTTTTCCTTCTGAGAAGACTTTTTCTTTTTTTTTGGTGAAGCTGAAAATATTTCATTTTGAGAGCAATCTTGGTCCTCCCCAGATTTCGACCTTGTCTTTGGAGGACTACTGTGTACTTCATCTTTTGCTTTCTTGGCTTTTTTGGAAAGCCCTTGCTCCTCTGCCTGTGCCTTCTTGCGTTTTTTCATCTGACTCCCATCAAGAATTTTCTGTGTATAGAAGATTTTGACATAAAATAAATATTGAACGCCTCATTTGAAGGCATGATTCATTTTTTTCATTTACTGTATAAAAAAAAAGACAATGGATTAAATTTTCAGATACGAATAACATAAAGTGATTTCAGCAAAGACACACAAAATCCCTTAATTTGCACTTATACATCTTAAACAATGAATGCAACCATTTCACAGCCCCACATATATCTTGGTAATCAGAATTTAGTACCAAAATGCTCCAAAGTGATTTTACTTTGGTATGTACAATAAGTCATATAAAGAGAAAGGTCTATATCCTAATGTTAAATATACATGTTATACATGCCTTGTACTGGGCCAGCGCAGTGAGAGAAGCCTGCTCCGATTCCTGTTTATCCGATGGCAAAGATTCATAATATGACGTAAAATCTTTGATGTAGGTCTCTAAAGCCTGCCAGAGGGAAGTCAAGAAATAAAGCAAAAAGTTAAATACTTCAAAATCTGGCACACTATGAGAATTCCTAAATTTGAAAAAAATATTTTGACCTATACAGGTGGGAAAAAGATAGTACACAGCGTAGAATTTCGCCCTAAAAGCTGCATTTTAGTTCTGAACAATGGGGGGATGGGCCCGAAAGCTAGTTTGAACTTAGGCGACTCAAGTATTGTTACAGCGGGCCGGGCTCAGGTAACGTCATCAATCACTGTCAGGGTCAGGCCCGCCCATGACCGCAGATAATCGCTGTCTGCACAAGCCAGTGCACAGATCTGCTGAATTTTATGTAATAAATTAGAAAATTCCTCTTTTTTAACTTACAATATCTTCAGAACTACTCATAGTACAGACATCGTTCAACTTTCAACAGTTTCTTCTAAATCTAATTTGAAACCCGGTGTTACTTTGATATTTCTATCATCATATTTGTAAGTGTGGTTACTGCGTTTTAATAGTCCATGTTTTTATCTAAAATTTTACCTGGAATTCGCTCCTATTAGGTTTAATTGCTAATTAATTAAAAAGTACAGGCTAGATTATCACTTTTCAATACTTATCTGAAACAACGGAAACCCTAGATTATAGTGATATAAGTTTTGTTGCGTTAGATGGGTTCAAAGCGCGTCTATGCTCGTTTTCATCATTCTATTCCTTCCCATTCAGTTCTAGATAATTATCCTGAGTTGAGTCAATGAAAATATGGAACATTCTATTGATTATAATTGAACCCCACACACGTCGTGAAAACGATTTGTGCAGAATTTGAGGTAGACTTTGTGCTATAACACCTAAACAGAAAAAGAGCGTTTACACAGATCTTACAGAAACAATCATCAAGCAAACACAAACCCTTACCAAACAATCTATTCCTCATAGACAAAGCACATACAATACAGATAATTTTTAACAATCTCAATGGCGCATTCAGGACAATTCACAAATTTATATCCCACACAGCACCTATAGATGACAGCTCTTTACGAGATATTCAAACATGAATAGACAATTACATGACAACTTACAGAAGAATCTCGAGCTAGATCTAGGTTTGTGGTTGATTTTTCTATACTAATTATTTCTTTATTTGCATTCACTTGCATCTTAAAATCCTTAGATCTAGCTTCGTCTGCCTCAGCCTCTAACGTTCTTTGACTGCTTTCTTTATTTCTATATTCATTTATGTCTTTCAGTCAAATGTGCATCTTTCTATGATCCGTTAGAGGCTAGTTTGTTTATGTTCTAAATGGACTTGATAGTTCTTAGCGATTCAACTTCTTAGTCTATTCAAGCCAGCATGAAAGTCACTGTCCCTGGAGCATCTCTTTTTTGTAGATGCGGATAGCTCAGTAGTTAAGCGCCTGGTCTTGTCTCGGCAAGGCAATGGGTGCCGCATCGAGATGCAGGTTCGATCCCTGTTCATTCCATCTGTTATAATGTTTCCACGTCTTTCTTCTTATTTGTCGGTCTCGAGCTAAATCTAGGTTTGTGGTAAACATTTCTATACTAATTATTTCTTTATTTGCAGTCACTTGCATCTTTAGATCCTTGGATCTAGCTTCGTCTGTCTCAGCCTCTAACGTTCCTTGACTGCCTTCTTTATTTCTATATATAGCTGAGTAATATGAAGCTGCTCAAGACAGAGACATGTACAAAAAATCCGTCTCGTGCAAAAAGTATTCCATCTAACGTAAAAAAATTTCGTGAGTAGTTTATTCAAAACTGATAAGTTCTATATGTGAAATTTTTAAAAAATTCCACGGTTGCGTTTAGTTGTTACGACCTTCTAAAAATCACTCTATTGTTTTCTAATATACTACAATAAATGTACTTTTTATGGCCATGTAATAAAAAAAGTATTTGAGCTAGAGTTTTCGTTCTTGCTTGTGTCTATAGCCTGTTTTACTTATTTTTCAATGCAAACTTTAAAATAAAACATGATTATCATTATTGTGGTTAGAAATTACAGTCAAATATCGAAAAAAACATAAAATGCCCTGCAAGCACAGAGCCGCCCAAGTCTACCTGAGTTGACAACTAGGTCACGGGGTCAGGTCATTGACACCGTGCGGGCCTCGGCAACTAAAGTAGCGCTTATGCGACGCCGTGAGTAATATTACCGATAAAACATCTTCACTTTCTTAAATCTCTTTCCATAGATGAAGAAATCTCTTACTGCCCTAACCCCCCCCCCCCCTCTTCCACCCCTCAAACCAGCCTGGTCACCTTAGAAATGGTCCAAAAATTATTAATCAAAAGTTTAAATCTTTACAGATTTTGTCACAATTCATCACAGATGTTTGGTGTCCATAATTCTCAAATGAGTGAAAGATTCAGCAAGCTTTTCTTAAACATGTTTAGACTTTCAAAAGGCTGTTATTAAGTTGTATTTTTTTTTTACATAAGATGATAAAGTATAATTCACAAACCATACAGCAAGTGAGATTTGTCATATATCACACAAATTTTTTTTGGTCTCACATGGACTTAGTAACGTAGCAATTTTCATCAAAGATGTTCTATCTAGATTTATAGAAGTATAAAATTTTCAACATTTTTTTTTGTTTCTTAGTGTGTCGATCTAGGCACTTTTAGCCTTAACCATGATATCAGTGGTTCTTTTTTAATTCATTGATTCTTCTGATGATACAGCAATGGGAAATGTCCAATTCCCACTCCTAGAAAAATACAAGGCTGGATTAGGTTTAATGCAAAGGCAGTAGGTTTCCATCTGGCTGAATACGGATAAATCTTATAATTGAACTTGTGACAGTATTTGACGTGACTTGTACAGTTTTGAACTGAAACTAATCACACTGTACGATACTATGTAGATCAGGGATATTTTGAATGAGCCAAAGTGAGGATCCTTGCTCATAAAAACAATCTTAATTTTTAGATATTATAGGGCTAGGGCTTAATCTAGTTGAAGGTCAGAAAACTTTGCAGGAAGGTGAATCGTCCCTCTAGTATTGGGGAAACCAATTAGCAATGATACCCCTCTTTATGTCCAGTAAGTCATGACCTGACTTGTGGGAGGTCAGAATCTTCACATAAAATTTAATCTTTATAAATTGTTACATCCTCTGCGGCTTTTCAAACTTCAGATACAGTGATTTACCTCTCTATAATCCTCTTTGAGTGTGAGCAGTTCCTCCTCTGAGAGGTCATGGTACAACTGTGAAAGTTTCTTGGAGCGCTCTGCAATGCTTAACTCCGAATCAATCTGAATCTTTCCACTGAAGAATCTGAATATATTGCTGAAGAGTAGAATAAAATTGATCTCAAATTATGCCGGGGATCTAAAAAGAAAATTTAAAAAGCCTAAAAGAAGCCAAAAAGAGCTACAAAAATTTTCTTCAAAACTCTTTGGAGAAAAATCGGTATGTAGAACATGATAAAACTTTGCAATGCAGATGTACACAAGTTTCACCCAAAAACACCCTAATCTTAACTTCTTCTAAAGACCAATCCATCTTTATGTTGGGGCTGCATAGAGTGTATAGAGGAATGTCTTATCGGAGGGGGTTGCATTGAAATAATACAGAATATCATCTGAAAGAATGGAAAACTAAACATGGGTAGGAAGAATTGGCCAGACATGGAGGGCTGTCAATCTAAGAGATGGACAACTTTCAATCCAAATTGGGAATATGCTTTGTCATTGATATAAAAGACAAATCCAATTAAAGATGTATTTACTGATGTTTAAGCTCTGAACAGCAAAGAAGAGGCTCAGCTCAAGTTCCAATCCAAACAACATAAGAAAGTTATTCTAAATGTGTCCATGACTGAGAGATTCAGATGAATGTTCGCAAAAATATAGTTGTAACTTGTACCAAGGAACTAAATGACAGGTTGAGAATTAAAAATAATGGCCTCAAAAAAGAATGATAATCATAAAGTATTACCTTACATTTCCATGGAACAATCAGGTGGAAGAATGTCAAAGAATACTGATTCAAAGAACCTTTCTCATCATTTACAAACAAGCACTCAATGAGAGTGACTTGTCTGTGCTATAGAAAAAAGAAAATTAATGTAGAGGAAAAAGACGAGGCTGAATGTTTTTCTCTAAATCTACAATAAAAAAGGTAGAGACAAAAAGTATGCTAATCTAGAATAGATTTAGCACAATTTTATTTTTACCAACAGGCATTTTACTCTCAGATAGGATTATTTATATGAAGTAGCTTGTACCCCAGCAAGAGCAAGAAAGATTAAAGGTAAAATGATTTGATAAGTGAACATACCGAGTTGGAATACTGGTATCATCATTCACTAGTATTAGTTGTGAGTGAGAGAGCAGTTCGGTGGAGAGGTCAGCAAGCTAGTACACGTGTGTGCAGAGGTAAGGGAGATAAATAGAGATAGAGAGAGGGAGAGAGAGAGAAAGAGAGAGGAAGAGACAAGAGAGAGAGATAGAAAGAGAGAGGAAGAGAGAGGGAGAGACTAGAGAGCGAGAAAGAGAGAGAGAGAGGGAGAAAGAGAGAGAGAGAGAGAGAGAGAGAGAGAGAGAGAGAGAGAGAGAGAGAGAGAGAGAGAGAGAGAGAGAGAGGGTAAGATAGATTAAGAAAAGAAATAGAAAATCGCGTACACTGCAGGGGCAGATGGCTTTCCTTCATGTTTGTCCAAGATCTTTTGGTCATCCTTAGACAGATTGAGGACAGGTGGCTTTAATTCAGCGCCAGGCTTTTCTTGGCGATACATCTCACATTGTTCCTGGGGAAAAATAAAACAGTGGATGTATAAGATAAAAACTTTTGAGCTGACAAATAGTTGCTATGAGAAAACAGATGTTTGATTTGAGGTCCTAGCCCATAGTCTTTATAACTATTTCAAATGCCATCAGTGTATCGAATATTCTTTTCTCTAACTTAGGCTCCACCCAGGCCAGATTAAAAAATTATACAACTTGATTCCTACAAAAAGAGCTTTTACTAAAGATAAAACCTTACATGTGTAAATAATTACATTTTTTACACAATTTTCAGCGAGTCGTTTACTTAAAAATAATGAAATGGGTTAAGTTAAATTTCATTCTGCCAGAATGTCAAAGCTTCAAAGAAGTAAAAAACATTGGAAAAAAAATCATGAGCCGAAACCCAAACTCTTGCAATATTAAGACGAATATTGAGACCAAAATGTGTAGTGGAACCACGAAAAGAGACGTTTTTTGGGTAAATGCAATTTTCCTGAAGAAAGCTTGAAATGTCCACTTTTTATACTACTAAAACTTCTAACTTTCATATTGTTTCAGGAGTAAAAGCATTTTAAATAGCTAGGATGTTAAGCCTTCTGGAGGAATATGGCATTTTCCCAAGTCGTCATCTGCCGCAAACCGTCTCATCTTATGATGTCGCAACACAAATATCAATCATCAAAGAAGATTTGATGCTAGGTCAGCAGTGTTTCCAACCTTATACTCTTGGAGCTGCTCCCTTGCTCTCAGTATCCACTTCAGCTTCTTCTTGTCTGACAGTTTGTGATACTTGGAAGAGCATTTGCTGCGCAGCTGATTTGGATTCAACTTGAAAAAAAAAAATCGACACACCCACACACAATATGTAATTAATAAAAGGTGTAAGTACAGTAGAATCACTTTAAACCGAAAGCCGCTAAACCGAAAAATTCGATGAACCGAAAAAAAATCGATAAATTGTGCAAATTTCCTCTTTGCCTTTGTACCCTTTCCCGCGATAAACCGAAATGCTTCGAAACGGCACTGCCTTTAAATCGAAATAACTTTTCTCTATTTTTTCTCTTTCTTCCCCTTCTCTTTATTAATCCAGAGGGAAAAAAATCAAAACACACCCAATGCCTAGTACACGCAATTGAATGAAGGGAAGAGTAGGCGTTTTTTGACAATCTAATAGCTGATGGGGGGTGGGGAGGGGCACACCGATCAGGTCCTGCACTAGATCTGCAAGCACACAGTCAATGAATGGGAATGAGGAGGGGTGGTGGCGGTGGTAAGCGATGGTGATTGGACATTCACGCAAGGGATCGCCACTGCACTGTCTCGCTCGCGCAGTCAGTGGTTGTGCTTTTGCGTGTGTGTGTATGTGTGAATAGAGGTCTAGTGCTTTGTGAGACAGTAGATATAGACACACGAAACCTTCTTTCTTTGTCCGACGCACTGATACAGACACTAGTGACAGTGATACTGCATTCTTTGTAAAGCAGTTGTATGTTCTTCAACACGGGGGGGACAGGCACCGTGACACACACACACCGCCACAGTTCCAGTTTTTACATTGTCAGTATTGAACATCGACGCAGTGCTACTGATCAGTACATGTACTCTAATTTCTAATTCGCATTAGGTCTACAACTTGCGATAGCTTTCAACATTTAGCTTTATCCGACTCTAAGACGTTGAAAAGAAAGCACTCTGCTTACACATTGGAATATAAACAGAAAATCTTATCCGAAGTGGATGAAAACAACCTATCGAAGACAGAGATCTGTAAAAAACATAGCATCCCAAACTCAACGCTGTCTACAATTTTGAAAGACAGGGAGAAGTTACAGAAGGCTCGTGAAGATTCGAAATTTTGCCCGACTACCAAGAAAATGAAACTTTGCAGTCATGAAGAGCTGGAAGAAGTAGTGTTTCTCTGGTTTCGACAAGCCAGGGCAATACATGTTCCATTTTCAGGCCCAGTTATTATAGGCAAGGCAACAGAAATAGCGGTTACTTCCCCTGAAAAATGACCGAAAACAAAACTAACTTTAAACCAAAATGAATTCAAAGGGCCCCAAAATTTTGGTTTAAAGTGATTCTACTGTATTGACAATTCACTTATTCATATACAGATTAGGCTCATAAATTACAATTTCCACAAATTAAAAAAAATGCTTAGCCAAGAATGTTGTTAAGTTGGCAATGACATCTGTGTAATACAATAGCTGTAAGGATTTAACTATTTACTGTCACAATGGAAAAAATGCAATGCTTATAAATATATCCTTAGCACTGGAAATTTATTCGGGGCCTCGCTAACACATTAAAAAAAATAATTGCATTTCAGGAATAAGGAATGGATAGCACCCTTTAGAATGTAAAGTATTTTTAACATATATAATACCTTGAGCACTTAAATGAACCTACATTTGCAAGTGTTCACAGTCACTCTTAAAAGAGACTGCCTTCTTGAAAAGATGGAATAAAAGGCTTTACAAAATTTAGTTGATCGACAACAATATCTTAAATAAGCAACATCTTGAGTAATCTATGCAAGTTTGGCATGATGCAGCATAAAATTCATGCTCTGCTTTTTTTGAGTGAGTGGGAACAGATGAACAGTTGTCCACACATCCCATGTACTTTGATGCTAAACGTTTAAATCAGAACTAACCTCAGGATGTTTGCCCTGTACCTTGGGCTGGATGCGTTTCATATACAGCAGTAGAGGGTTAGGTAGTACGGGAGCAGACATCCGTATTGAAACGCTGCTCAAATCCCGAATTACGAGTGAAGGATGTTTTTTCCTAGGGGGGAGAGAACCAATATACTGATAACTTAAAAAAACAACCAAAGATCAACTTTTGTAAAAAAATATCAGTGTACGTTTAAAATAATTTTGTTTAAATTTCAAAGGCCTGTGGACTTTGAATATTCATGATTTAACACCAGTCTTCAGATACATTGCCCAATTCTTTTTCTCTTTGCCCTTCTTAGAAATATTTACTAAATAATGATTACCATTTCATCAGATCAACTTTGTTCGGAGACCTAGAGATAAACATAAAAATTTTGGTGTAGTCCATATGATTGCACAGATTCTTGTACCAGAAAGGGCCCGCCACAAATGTTTTCATCCTAGAAAAAAATGACTAAGATTCCTATCTAGACTTTTGATTTGAAAAACCATGAATGCATGAAATACTTTCAACCTTAAAAAACGAAATTTCTGGACAAACGAGAGATAAGTTGAGGCATTTACTACAGCAAAATGAGCAATTATGCACTACCAGAAAATTTCAGATCAAATCAATTCTCCATATCTGCTTTGATATTGAACAAGATGCCCTCTCAAAATAACTATCAAATCACTCCAGAAAAACCTTAGAAAACCTCCCTCACTAAAAGTACCTAAAGCCTGCTGGAACACCGACCATATGCTAAGAGACAAGGATGTCCTTAAAAAAAGGCAGTACATAATTCATTTTTAATTCAATATGGCAATAAATTTGGAGGATTAACAGAGAACAAAAGTTACAAAGTTTTTTAATGAAGTGGACAGAGGTATTTTACTGATCGTCCGTTCAGACACAGCCCAGATGAAAGTGGCAAGAACTAATAAAGAGAAAAGATGGAGTGCTACAGACCACGAAATGGGATCTAAATTGTTACTAAGTCGTGTTCAATTAAGCACTGCTTATTTAGAAAACAATATATGACATACATTTGAATCTTCTTAGATCAAAACTTGAAAAAGTAGGGTTTTTTTTATAGGTGAGCACATTCCAGAAAAAAAAAAATAGACTATTGTTATCAAACACTTAAAAAATATCACTCAAGATGATACTTTCAATGGTAATGTAAATGCAATACCAGCTAAAGAATCTTTGGACAATAGTTTTCTCAAACGTTCAACGAAAGATTTCTGCAGCGTTTCCTTTCTAAGATTTTAGGGTATATTGTAATGTTTTGGCCTGGACAATTTCAAAACAGTTACAAAAGATTTTAGGGTATATTATAATGTTTTGGCCTGGACAATTTCAAAACAGTTACAAAAGATTTTAGGGTATATTGTAATGTTTTGGCCTGGACAATTTCAAAACAGTTACAAAAGATTTTAGGGTATATTATAATGTTTTGGCCTGGACAATTTCAAAACAGTTACAAAAGATTTTAGGGTATATTGTAATGTTTTGGCCTGGACAATTTCAAAACAGTTACAAAAGATTTTAGGGTATATTATAATGTTTTGGCCTGGACAATTTCAAAACAGTTACAAAAGATTTTAGGGTATATTATAATGTTTTGGCCTGGACAATTTCAAAACAGTTACAAAAGAAACTGAAGGCAACAGAGATGTATTGCTACGAATCTCACAGACTTCGCCAAACAATGTTATGAGAAGCTGGCACAACAAAATCCCTCATAAACAGAATATTTTAACACCAAGCAATCTTTTTTGGCCATATGATGAGAAGAGAGAAACTAAACACCTTGTAACAACTGGAATGATGAAGGGAAAACGCAGCATGGGAAAACAGAGTGAAAATATGATAGATGGACTAACAAAGTGGCTTGAAGTAGGAAGAGTAACAGAAGCACTGAAAGCAACATGGGATAGAGATTTGTGGAAGGTCATGATCGCCTTTGCTAAACAGCATGTCACCTGATTGATAATGTTTCGTCTCTACTGTGATCAGGAAGTCGAAACATAAAGACAATTGAAGCGTGTGATTTATTTGTGTAGAAATCTCAGTCTCAAATTTCACATTTTAATAGAAGTAAAGAGGGAGGGAGAGGGAGAGGGAGAGAGAGAGAGAGAGAGAGAGAGAGAGAGAGAGAGAGAGAGAGAGAGAGAGAGAGAGAGAGAGAGATAGAGAGAAAGAGAGAGAGAAAGAGAGAGAGAGAGAGAGAGAGAGAGAGAGAGAGAGAGAGAGAGAGAGAGAGAGAGAGAGAGAGAGAGAGAGAGAGAGAGAGAGAATACTTACTTGAAATCCTCCACCTTTTTCTTGTACTTTTTAACCTTTTTTTGGTATTTATTTTTGTAGAATTCCTGAAATGAAAACAGAAATTGTAATAATCAAGGTGCCCAAATAATTCAATATTGAAAAATTAAGACCTAGGTAGATGTTGATTACAAAAACCCCACAAACACACACTGGTTGACACATACAGATGCCAGGTAACTGAAACAAAAGTTCACAGATTTTGTCTTTGAATGCCAGCCTCTGCCATCTCATTTTAACTTCATAACCATGTTGAGGAAGCCTATCATGTGATCTATGTGAGCAAGCAAAGATATTGCCCCTGGGGATGGGGTGAAATTGATTCATATGCCTATTTCTCATTTTCCTCTTTTCAATTGCCTTAAAAAGCCTGCCTCCTCCATGAAAGCATCTATGACCTGTAGGTCCTGCAACAGTTTAAAAGTTTGGTTGACAGCTTTCTTTAGCCCCTACCCCACAAGCGATATCAAGCTTGTGTGCAGATTCTAATAGTTCATTGGTTGCTTTTAAAATCATTTGAATATTCTTCATATTGCAAGTCCTTCAGAGAGGTGTGGTTAATTTTAATAGACTCTTATTGTGCGACATATGCAAAAACAAATTAACTTTAGGTTGTAAATTTAGTGCCCTGTACATGCATCTTTAGGCTATTTTCATAGTTGGTGCAGATTTTCTTGCTTTCTTGTTCTATTTTTTTTGCTGTTTAGAAATGAGATAGGCTACCTAAATCTAGCTGACGTATATGTGCCTAGTTCACAGCACAGCTACTTTATACCACTTCTTTTATTGGTTTTTTTTTTTGGTTTGGTCAAGATTGGCAGTTTTAACCCTGCTAAAATGTGTTATGAAAGATCTTGTAGGTATATATTTTGGTAATGTTTGTCCAGATTGTATTATGAATTTTCTTTTTTTCCTTCCTGCATAATACAGTCTATACTACTGACCTAGCAATAAGCCTTTCCAAAAGAAAAATTTGCAACTTCTGGCCTTGAAAACATTTTACTAGACTTTGTTTAAATTTCTGATGGTCACTCTAAATATGGCAACAAGCCAGAAATTTGTATCACTGATTTTTCAAACATTGAATATTTGCCAAGCCATATTTGACACAACTTAAATCTTGGTGATTGCCTGGTATCATTGTGGGACAAAAATATGCACCTTCTCTTCCTCAGGACAACTTTTCCATTTCTGAGTAATGGCACGAAAGTAATCCTTGCCCGATGGTATGCCTTCAAACTCAGCTTGATGGTCCTTTAAGTATAAGGTCATGGTTGGTGGCGGCTTCTTTGGAAAGTCCTCAAACTGAGAGAGAAAGAAACAGAGAAGAGAAAAAGATAAACAGTGCACACTGTTTATATCGACATCCCCTTTTTCGACATTTCCCTCCAATTGACATGCTTTACAAAGTCTGAACTTGTTCTCTTTTTATTTGTTAGTAAATAAGTCTTTCCATATCGACACCACCACCCTATAAATTCTAAAGTTATCCCACCTACTTTTCATTGACCGACTTTGAAATGAAAAGGATTGTTCTATCCCCTCATTACCAGTGATAGAAGTTACTTGCATCAAAAGTAATCTGTGATAAGATCCAGTTTTATCAAACTGGATCTACAGAAAAATTTCATCTCTTCTTAACAACTATTGAGCACAATGTGGAGAAAATCAGCTCTAGAAATCAAAAGCAAAAAAAAAAATACTTGAAATTTTCAAAACGGTGTGAAAATAATTCACTGCCAAAGTAAACAATAAAACTATACCCCAAAACAGCTCTTTTAATGGCCTAAAAATCATGAGAAAAAAAATTAAATGACAATTTAGTGTTTCTGTCCTGGTGGATTTTTTTTTAATCAGAGTAAGTAACTGTCACTAACAGTAAAATTCTTATTCTGATTTTAGAAATATGTGGCTGCTTCTCCATTGAGGAAAATCTTAATACAGGCATGTGCTTTAACCCGTATATGTAATATAATTATAAATATATAATAATATTATTATATTATGTTTCTTCTATATCGACTTTCTATCAACAAAAATTATCTGGAATCTTCAATGTCAATGTATCAAGGGTGCACTGTACTTCCCTTAAAATTCATTAATCACATAGCCAACAAGCTCAAATTTAAAAGAGAAAATAAAAAACTCATACACTGACTTTACATTTTTTTCTGTCACTAAAAAAAAAATATTCTACAAGTAATAGAGTAGATATGAACAGCTTTTGTTTTTGGTAGCTTTTTGTAAATTATGTTTTGTATGCTTTTTTGTTAAAAATCAGTAGCATAAATATGCATCTCCTCTGACAAGCAGAATTATAAATAGAATATTTATCTTTGCTTGCAAGATCTAAAAAAAATGCTTTTTAAGTTTGGTTTTTTTTTTCATTTATGATTTCAGTCATGAATAGTAAACTTCTTTATTAATTATGTTAATCTAATATCACTTACGTTTTCTTGAAGAAACTTCACGGAACATCCTTTTTCAATTTCTGATGCAGCTTCATCTAGAATTTCACTCAACAACCTAAACTTCCTAATCTGAGGAGAGAAGGTTGACGGTTAAAAATACAAGATGAACCAGTCAAAGACCTCAACACCAATTTTATAAAAATGTATTTGATGCTCTTATGTTACATTATAAAGCTCTTGAGTTTATACTGCTTTTTTTTTTAACATCTATTTCAGGAAGCCTCTAAGCATGAGCGACAGAGCGCTGCTTTGATGCTTGCAATATCAGATGATTCACCCTGCTTATCATTATGATTGTGGCCCCACAATCCTAAAATTCAGAGTCCTTGGGTTTTCTAATCTAGTTATGTCAACCTGTCTCAACTCCAAAGCAGCAGAAAATAATTTGGGATTTGGTTCACTTGCATCTCACATCTAAGATCACTTCTTTGCATCTACACATTAGATTGTGCACTTACAAAAGTAAAAAGGATGAATTATAAGCACTAGAGAGAATTTTTGATTGAGATTTTTATGATTTCGAGACTTTCGACACCATGTTAACATCTAATAAAACGACAATCAAGAGCTGGGAAGCATGAAGCATTTTAGATCACCATTTGCATAAAAAAATTAAAACCTGTATGTAGAACCATCAATGATTGCATGTTTTCTAATCTCATTTTCAGAATAAACAATAATACACAAATTCTGTTCCAAATGTGTACAAATTTAGACTTGAGCAAAGTTATTTCTATCATCAAACTATGATGAGCAGATTTTATATAGATTTGCATAAAAGTTTGCTATCTTAGCCTTCACTAAAGCTCTGTTTAATAAATCAACATCTGCATCAATAAAAATCCATATCTATCAAAATTGTCTAGATTGTTTCAACCTTTAAGTACAAACCTTTCCCGTCAAAGTGTTGAACATCTTTTCGCAGTCATCTGCGCTTCTCCCTTTCAGATTTATTTTCTTCCACTGGACCTTTGACTTTGCACTGGAGAAAGTCAATTTATTGCCAACCATTTTAAAAACTTCATCAAGTAGAGTCTTTTGTTCTTCTTGAGTCCAATCTGAAATGGACCAAAAATTAGGTGTTTTTTTTTTTGTTTGAAAGAAAAAAAAAGACAGCTTTTTTAAAGTAAAAACCAAGGTACGGCGATATATGCTATATATATCTCAGCCGATGATAAATACAGCGTCTTGTACTGCTACGAACACTGGCTGGTAGACACAGCTTGGTGCGCTGTACAAAATGTGGACTGGTACAAGTAAACTAAGCTCTGGGGAGAGGAAGAAAGTGTCAGATAGTGCTTTTGACGTGGTGAGCAGGAGGTCCAAATCCCAACTGGGGCTCCCTTTCTCCATTGAACTAATAGATTACTTTTGCGCTCTGAGGACCATCAGGTCATTGGACAAAGACTAAGGATTTCAAATTATGCTCCATTAAATGTAATACACATAATTTGCCTCTTTCTGTCTTCCTTCCCACTTTGTTTTTATTTCTTCTCACTCTTTGTTTTCTTTCTATCCTGTAACTGTTCCTTCATGTACTTGACGTCCCTCATCCCACCCTGGTGACCTGACGTCACCTTGATGGAAGATACTGGCAGGTCTTATTTACATCAACCAGTACAAATATGAGCCATTCTCAAAAGGTCATTTGTAGCCTAGAAGGACGATTTCATGCACGTTTTTTTCCCATTTCAAAACGATTTTCTTGCAAACATGATAATTTATTCTTCCAAGCACATGTTAAGTCCTTGTCCTAATCCATGACACGTGTAGATTCTGGATCTAGATGTCTAGACTAGATCTAGATCTAGATAATAATATTCGGTAAATTTACAGATATCGGCCCAACTAACGTTAGGCTTCAGAATTGAATGTTTCTCGACGAACTCGAAACTTGTAGTTCAAAACTTTAATGGGATTTTAGGACAATAATATATGCTTATATCTTGAAAAGTATTTATTTGCGACGAATAAAACCTTCATATTCGTGTTGAGCATATCAAATTCGTTAAGAAAAATACAATTTTATAGCTTAAAGTGAGTTGGGCCGATAAGGGCAATAATAATACCTAATATACTAAATCTTCAATTTTCGAAAGGGCTACGGAATAGCAATGGACATACTCTCATCGAATTATGTGAAGAGAAAAAATTATTTGTCTCAAATAGCGCATTCGATCATCCATCCAGGCACCAAACAACATGGATAGGGCAAATAAGGGACAGAACGACAGGAAAGATTATTAATATATTTAACCAAATTGACTACATTTTATGTCAACACCTGTTGACAAACGCAAGGTCGTACGCAGGAACACTTCTTACAAGCGACCATAAACTAGTGAAGGCAAGCTTTAAATTAGAGAAACACAAACTGTGTAGAAAAGAACAGCACAGTAAGAGAACGCCAAAACCAAACATCGCAGCTATCGTCAACAAAGAAGAGAGTCAGAGAAGGTATCAAAACACGTTGGACACAAAACTGTCATCAATCACAAGTGATAGAAAAAACAACACAGATAACAGCAAGGCGCGCGCAGATAGTGTGCCAGACAGGTTAAAATGTGTTCAGACAATAATAAAACAATCTATTGAAGAAAGCGTAGGCTGTGTGGCGACTGCAAGGCAAAATAAACATAACGACGAAGAGCTATCTCAACTATCAAAGAGGCAGAAAGATATAAGAGTTAAGATACAGAACACAAAAGACAACAACAAAAGGGACAGGCTGAAAATCGAACGCAATAGAATACTACACACCATAAGAAAAAGGCAAATAAAGCTCAAGAATGAAGAAATAGAAAAGAAAATAGAAGGCATAAACAGTGCAAAATGCGACCATGCAATGTTTAAAGCGACAAGATTGCTGTACCAAAAACAGTTTGAAAATCCTAAAGTTGAAGATCAGGAGGGAAAACTTGCGTCAAATCCAAATGACATACTGGACATAGTCTCCTCACATTTCAAAAGTAAATTTGAAGACGAAAAAGTTGAAGAGATAACGCCATTCGAGGGAGAACCAAAACCACTAAAAAATCCAATAACACCTGAGGAGGTGAGAAAAAGCTTCAATAGTTTAAGCAATAACAAAGCCCCAGGAGAAGACCAAATACACACAGAACTTTTGAAGTATGGCACACCACTGCTAGACCAAACAATAGCCGACATATTTAACACAACTTTTTCCAAACATGAGAATTTGGATATAAACACATCGTTCTTATAGCCATTCAAAAACCAGGCAAAAAGAAAGGTCCCCCAAATAACTTGCGACCGATAACCCTACTCAACTCATTACGCAAAGCCTTGTCAATCATCACTTTGAACAGGATAAGACCCTTTGTAGAAGAATACCTATCGAAGAGTCAAAGTGGATTCCGCCCAGACCGTAGCACGGCAGATGTTGTCTGGACCCACAAATGGTTGGCCGCAAAAACACTGAAAGAAGATGTCATCATAAAAATTTCAGGGATTGACATGAGTGCGGCGTTTGACACAATAGATAGAAACCAACTGCTCAACATAATCGCAACAATCGTAAACGAAGATGAGCTGAGAATAATACGCTTTCTTTTGAGCAATACAAAAATAAAAACAAGAATCAATGGCGCCACAAAAACAAATACATTTATAAGCAATGTCGGGACTCCCCAAGGAGATAGCCTTAGTCCAGTCCTTTTTATTGTCTATCTAGAACACGCTCTGAAGGAGGTCAGAACCACACTAACCAGACCAATAGCGAAATATGAAAAAGAAATTCCAAACGAGATAGCTTACGCAGACGACGTGGATTTTATCGGACAGGACTACGTTAACATCAACGAAATCCAAGAAACGCTACATAAGTACCAACTAAAAGTAAACACAGACAAAACAGAATTCACAGCTCTTTCAAAAAACGAGGAAGACTGGAAAAACGCAAAGAAAGTGGGCTCACTCATTGGTGATCTCGAGGATGTAGAAAGGAGAAAACAGCTCTCCACCGCAGCCCTCAACAAGCTTTACCACGTGTGGATGAAAGGAAATAAACTCAAAACCACAACCAAAATACAACTTTATAAGTCCCTTGTGAAATCCATACTACTATACAACTGTAGCACATGGGCACTGACTCTCTGAAGAGAAAATAAACGCTTTCCACCGAAAACAACTGAAAAAGGTCCTAAACATTAAATTTCCAGTAAAAATCACAAACAAGTCACTGTATAAAAAATGCCAGGAAAAGCCCCTCTCGCTGCAAATTCTAAAAGCCCGGTGGAACCTCTTTGGGCATATTCTTCGAAGAGACAGCGACATCCCTGCCAACAGAGCAACAAGAGCCTACTTCATCCAATATGGCCACAAACTAAGAGGACGGCCGACAACAACTCTCCCAATCGTACTGAACAGAGATCTAGGACTAATTGACCATTTTAGACTCCATTCAACCGATGATCTGGTCAAAATCACTGAGCTCGCAAAGGACAGGAAACAGTGGAGAGAACTCTCTGCGAGGATAGAGAAAGCTGCCGAAGCGTCACAGACGGTGAACTGGGATGCGACACGGCAATAAACGTAAACGAAATACTAAATCTAGATCTAGAGTTAATGTACTAAGTAAGAATAGGCTGCTAAATTAATAATGACGGCTATGAGACATCTACATCTATCCTTTTCATTATATATGTACTTTAATGTTGACTGAAATTTAGAACTTACCCATTTTGAATTCTAAGTATTAGATTGCGAGAAAAACTTTTGCAAGATCAATCTGTTCAGCTCGTGTTTTCTTTGAGCCGTAGCGTCTGTTTCGTTCATAATCATTTCCACTTTCGATTCAAACGGAAGTAAAGAGGTATCTATAGTTCCACCAGGTCAAGTCATATTTTTTTTTTCCCGCATTACGTGCATTATTGCGTAACTACCGTTGTTCCGTACGTTTTTGCGAAGTAGCCACCAATTAAACTATAGATTTAAACTTTTTCTTTCAGTCAAGAAATTTGTTGGATTCTTGTCTTACTGAATCATATTTAAATGTGCCATAAATCATTGTCCAATCTCAAAACAACTTCAAAATTTGCTTGAAAACAAGACCATGCGCCTCACACTGTACACTAAAATGTCAGATTACCGATGGTGTCTGCATAACCAATGAGTTTCTTTGCAGAAGAGCTAAGATAAAAAGCACAGATAAATATATAATCACTTCATCGTGTGACAATCTTAGTAGGTTTACAATATTTAAAAACAAGTTTTGCGAGATGGGCAAAACACATGCAGAATATGTAGGGCAAGCAATAATCCCAAAATCATGGTTTCATCAGCATTTCCAATTTCAACCTGGCTCAGTTTATAGGCCATTAAGAAATCATATCAATTTTTCCTTATCCCGGGCCAATTTTCTTCACTTTCGTTCATGTCCTTTCACTTCTGATCACGCGGTCTTTCCCCTGATCTTTTGCCCTCAGTATTCCAATCCAGGGCCCGTTTTGTGATGATTTCGTCTGACTTTCTATGAGTCTGGCCAATCAGTTTCCAACGTCTCCTTCCAATTTCATCCACAACCAATTAGCTGCTCTGTTCTTCTCCAAACTTCCTCATTTCTGATCTTTTATATCCATCTTGTGCGATGAACCTTGCGTAGACAATTGAAAATCTAAATTCGCTTCGGATGCTCCTGAAATCAGCCTGCTCCTAATCTTCTTTCGTTGGAGAATGACACCGTTAAAAGCTTTCCCTGGGATTGATAGAAGAGTAAACCCTGTGCAATTTCCACATGCACTTAGATCTCCTTTCTTTGGAATTTTCACAAAGTACCACTCCTTCCACTCTTAGGGAAAGCGTCTTCTAGTCCAGATCTTTGCAAACAAGGGGCAGAGAGAAGCTGCACCATTTACATCTACCTTCAAAGCCTCCGGTGGGATTTAGTATGGTCCAGCTGTCTTCCCTTTGATAGCTTCAACAACCTCTTCCCTAGAACTCAGATCACATCAGAATCAGATTGCAACTCTTTTCTTTCCGACAAAATTTCTGGCAAACTACTTGGTGGGGATCAGTTATTAAAAAGGGGGATCCCTAAAATGCTCTCGCCATCTTTCCACCTGGGCTTCTTTTAAAAAAAATCGCTTTCCCTTAGCACCTGCTCTGTACCTTTTTCTACTTCTTCACCTTTGATCTTCCTGTACGATTTGCATTTTTCTGCTTCTCCAACTCCCTTCTTTTCTGTGTCAAACCCATTCAGTTACGGCTTATCCATTCTTTTTGCTCCACTTTCTTTGATCCAAGGACATTTTGACAATCATGTTGTTGTATTGACTTCTTTGATCTTCGTCCAGTGATTTCCCATATCTCTATCCCCACTGATTTTCTCGCGTGCAATTGAAATTCTTTTTTCTTGAGGTCATCAAGGAGATTTCGCCTAGAATCTGCTTCTGCTTATTCTCGTATTTCTTCTTCATTTCTTCAGGCGAAGTGTAAGTTTTGCCTCAGCGTATGGTGGTCCGATACACCATCACCCCTCCCTGGACAACATCTTCAAGTGGGCGTCTGAATCGCTTGGAAATATAGAAATGGTCAATTTTTGTTCTCGGTTGCTTTATGTATCCGCTTGTGTGGAAAAACGGAACCTCCAATTATAAATCCATTGAAATCGCAGAAGTTTTCAAGTCGTTTTCCATTGTCTTTCATCAGTCCTAACCATTTCCCCATGAACAACTCCAATATTGGCATCGGCGTCTCCTGTCGCAGTAACATTACATTTTTCTTCTTCGGTAATTGGTCAATAGCTTCATAAAGTCTATTGTAAACAGCACCCTTGGTTTCCTCTTCTGCTTCAATTACTGGGGTATACACATGCACTATATTCATGTTTCCATTCTTTCTCCTAGTATTAAACGATGCCATGATGATTCTGTCTGCATTCTGCTCCCATCCTCTCAGAGACTTCAGTGCATACTGATCCAAAACCAGTACTACTCCTTCTGAATGGTGGTTGTTATCTCGTCCGGAGTACAGAATTGAAAATTTTGTTCTCCAGAGCTAACATCCACGGGGTCTCGCTTACTCCAAGTACATGCAACCTGTATCTTTTCATCTCTATGGAAATCTGAACACATTTTCCTCCTGGTACATGGTGTGGACATTTCTCGACAAAATTCGGAGAAACTTTTTTTATGGCGAAGCTATCGAGAAGGTGGAGTCCTTTTGACTTAATCCACAGACCTCCATCTGTTTTGCAGGTGGAGAGACTCCTTCATCTTCCAAAGAGTGAGAAAATGTAAATTACTTGTTAGTGTTTCATTAACTTTACCGTTTTTATATGGTCGGTAGTTAGCCCATCGCCAACTCGCTCGAGTCTGAAGACCAGGACCATCTGCACTTTAATTGATGAAGAAGTCATATCAGCGAAAGCATCAAGAGTAGAGGAAGTCATCAGGCTGGATAATTTACCAAAGTAGCTGATACAAGCAATCGGAAAAATATTATATATGGTCTACCTGTTGCATGCAACAAAAATTTTCCCATAGCGAATGACAATAAGCATGAACAAAGTCTCTTATCGACACCCCATAATCTTATAGAATCCACAAATATGCCAAAATATCGCACAATCAGCCTCATCAGTCACACAAGGTGAGCTGTATTGAAGATGATACATGTAACAACCTTTTAAACGATTAGAGCCTATCTTTGAAGAACCCTCAAGAAATGGATCTGACCTTCAATTCAGGACACCGTGTGAGATTAACCCCAACACCAAGTCTTTGTTATTCGGATCAACACTTATGCCAACTGGATTGGCATGATTCATAGACCCCGATGAAAAAATCTTCAGCGCACTTTGATAAAACAGTAAATAAGAGATAATTGAGAAATGCATTTGAAGTTAGATAAGGCTATTTGCTTATGCTCATTTTCTTCAACATATTCTATGAAATTAATAATAAAAGCAGTATCAATAATTTCAATATGTCATGAACGGAATTCAAAAATAAAATAAAAAAAAAAAAAACTCACCAAAAACTAACATTGTATTGTAATGGTGAAAAACATCACTTGGCTTATAAGACCCAAAGTTCAATCGAATCTCTATGATTGTAATTCCTTTATGACATCAGTTCTATGGATTCACCAACGTGGACATCGTAAAAATAATCCTCGTGTACTAAAAAGCCAAAATAAAAAGCGATTCATATTCTATCTTGGTGACTGTTTTATACTGTTTTACATTTCTTATACAACTACAGTTATCCTGGATCTTAAAATTGATTCTTGAACTAAAGCTGTATATGATGATTTAAGCGTTTTTGTCTAGCTTTTCTATGTTCAATAATCCAGGTCCAAGCTAATCAAGTTATTACGTTATCAAGCATGTCCCCTGCAAAAATAATGTAGACCAGTGAAATTATTCCCAGTAGGACAGGAATGTGTCTATAGTCGCTACCGGTACTTAGAGTTAGGCATTGCCTGTTGCTCCGTTAAAAACATGAACTTCCCTTTTGACAAGACGTGGCCCTCATTGAGCAGTCGTGATACGGTAAGTGAAAAAGTAATTTTAGGTAAATCTGAAACTAGAATCTAAGTTCAGATAGTTAAAGTTATGAAACCCTATCAAAATGTTAAGATGAAAAACTTAAGGCATGATTCTCGATCTGTATTTGCATATTTTGTACAAATAGGACGACAGAAAATCTTAAAATCGTATCGCCGGCATTGTACCTGTGAAACTTAGGAGATGTTAAATTCAATGTTTTTCAAGATTACATGCCTTCGTCTGCCACTCTCTTACTGATCGAGATCTAGATCTAGGCCTGGTATACAAAACCTAGACATACTAGACTATTATCTTACTTATATCTATGAATAATGTTTATTCCCTTGAACTATCCTAAATTCAGATCATGGTTTAGAATTAGCACGGATAATTCATGAAATGAAACTAAAGTTTTAGAACCGTAAGAACGAAGTGAAGTAAAGTTTAGTTCAGTGTATGGAGGCTCAGTATAGATACCTCACCCTGATTTGTTAGGCCTGAACAAGTGCACTTGTATCCTGTGATGGGTAATCTCTCTCTCTCTCTCTCTCTCTCTCTCTCTCTCTCTCTCTCTCTCTCTCTCTCTCTCTCTCTCTCTCCTGTCTGTCTGTCTGTCTGTCTATCTGTCTGTCTGTCTGTCTGTCTGTCTGTCTCTCTCTCTCTCTCTCTCTCTCTCTCTCTCTCTCTCTCTCTCTCTCTCTCTCTCTCTCTCTCTCTCTCTCTGTGTAATTGAAGATGTGATTAGACATGAGAGTTTTGGAAATTCCTTCGCAAGTTGAGTGGTTTGTGAAAGCAAATTGAATATCTATGAAAGTTTTCTCACTATATTATATAGAAATATAAATTAATTAAAAAGTTTTTCAAAGAACATCCCCCCCCCTTTTTTTTTGAAACAACATGAAAAAACAACAACAAAACAACATTTAATGATATATAGGGCCTAGTGTTGTTATTAAATGTAGCATAGACAACATTTATAATCACAATAATGCCATAGAACTAAAGACTGCAACACATATTTGAACTAAAATAAAAACCTACTAATATAATTTTAAGGTTTCTTAAACGATTACAAAATTTAGAGTTCGTTATATTATTAAAAATCTAGGAAGTAGGATCCTTTTTAAGCATGTTAACAATTTTTCAGCAGTTTTTGTTCTGACGTCATCATCACCTGAAATGTCGAACCCACTTTTGCTTGAGAATGTCTGGCTGCAGCAACAAAAATTTGAGGATGCTGAACGTCTTTACCAGCAATTGAAGGCGGGCACATCCTCTGCATCACAAGTAAGAGTTGTTGACCTTAAGCCTCAGTTTGCTAAGCTGAGGTTGGTTTTTGTTTCATAATTCAACAACGGTAAAGGCAAACTATGCAGGGATTACCATTGTTATTTGAATTTGTTAGTCCTGTTCCAATGTATGATCTTGTTTCTAAAACTTTTTAAAATTTATCTCGTTAAATAAGACTCACGTTTCACTCGACTTCAACCACCTAAGGTAAAATTTTATACATTTTTTCGTCAAAGACAATTTTTTGGGTTGACTTGCAAAAAAAAAATTATATTGTTACAAGGTGAGAGATGGAAACGGATAATGTCACGTAAACAAAATCAGCACCCTTCTTATTTTGCCCTTAGTATATTGATATTGACATATGTGAAGTGTAAAACTTTGTATAGGTCATGCTCTGTTAGTATCTACGCATCACATTTTATTTTTTTTTTTGTAAACTGGAGAACTAATTTTAACAAATTCATGCAAACTACTCTGATAAAAAGACTTCACTGAGTTATTTGATCTTATATGTTACCAATTTAAAGTATCATTCCCACAGCTTGTGCGCCTGTCCACACACATGGAGAGACAGCCAAAGCATATTACTTTCAGTTTACTTCGATAGAGTAATGCAGTTTTTTCCTTCACTACATTTTTGAATAAACAAATTAGGTCTTACCTTTTGCCTATTTTTTTTTAACCTTTGTCTAAAATCTAAAAATCACTGCGATAAATGCACAGGATATTTCTTACATCCACCATTCTCCCTCCTCAGGCAATGTTCATTCATTTCTGCCGCATCTTCCCCACATTCCAGGTGTAACATTAGTTTGAGCGAAAATGGTTTAATCATTCGCCCAACAAGGTTTCTCGTCTCAGCAGCAATTTCATTGCAAAGCTCATTGATGTCTTTTCGAAGGTAGAGTAAGAATCAGTTGTATTCATCCTCAGAGGAGAAGAATCATGAATAGTAAAAGAAGCACATTCAGATGAGTTCCTTGCCCTATCCAGCTATCAAGTGTGTTGTTGAACACAAGAAATGTCATTCTGGTTGACTTTGGACATATCTTATCAATGATGAAGTTACTTTCTTTTGATCCATCAACCTCTTATTTTGAAATGCCCTGTGACAATTTGTGATGTTGTTGATGTGAAGAGGATGAGAAAAGTCTATCGGAAATTTAACTTTAAAGATAAATGAAAGAATGACTAAGTTATTTATAAATAAAGAACAAACTCTTATAGTCTATATTTACCATTTCCGTCGTTTTGAGTCCTCGCCCCCAAGTGATCTATAGTCCTTTTTGCTGTGAATCAAAGTGGTGCAGTAAATTAATGATGTACCTAAAAAAAATGATTTTTTTCCCTTTACTGAAAGGGGAAGGTCAATTTTGCAATATGCAAGTTTTAAATTTATGAGATCAAAATTCTTGTGAATATTGTAGAAATGCATAATAATTAAATTTATAGACAGCCCGTGAAGATCAGTTCCAATTTTTGTAGTGCAAATGTCAGGGTCCTTTTTTTTTTCTTCAAAAGAAATGTTTTGCACGTGTTGAAACCAAAGGCTTATAAGTATTGCCTGGCTAAGTCCTCAGTTGGTTTCACTATATTTCTTTTGTCTGTTGTAGACTAACACAGACAATAAATGTTCATTGGCTGGGGAAATAGCACAAGTGAGGCAAGACATACAGAGTGCTCTTAATAAACCTCCTCCAAAGGGGGTGAGTAAATCTTTATGTTGTCACACTTGTGGCACTAGACTGAGCTTCATTGCATTGTGAAAACTTTATTTTTATTTTATTTTTTTTTTTTTGCCTTTTTTATTTTAGCATCTCATTATGTGTGCATTCTCCTGTCGTATGTAAGACCAAGCATATAAAAATTTTAATTTAAAAATGAGACATGAAAAAGAAAAAAGAAATAGAAACATGTGACAAACAGTGGTATCAAAAACAGGAGCAGATCAAATTCTTCATGTCAGGCTAAAGTTATATAAAGGCACTGAATTTGTATACAAATTTCTTTTGTGTAACTCTGAAAGGACTGTGAAAAAAATAGCTAACACCCAATGCTTTCATCATATACCATTTAAAAAAAATTTTAACATAATTATTTCCTCTAATGTTTCTTTTGCGCCTGCAATACTTAGTAATCAAAACCAGTGGCATATGATGACTTTGTAAAGCAAAAGTTAACTCTTGTGATGAAATTTTGCTTATTTCCAAGCAAATTAATTAACGTACATAACATTTTGTTGACTAATTTTGTAAAAATGGACGCAATTTTGTATTCCAACACAATTTTTTCTATTTTGTACCTGTGCAGCACCCCAACCCCTTCTTTTTATTCCTTTTCAAATTTTAAGCTCATGCAAAATAGGCGCATGGATCACTTACTTTGATCTCAAACCTGTCCTTTTATATACAATTTATCTTAGCTCTTTAAATCCATTTTACATGCATTTGACTCCTACACAGATGTAAAAAATTGCTAGTCTAAATTTATCATTCCTTCCTCTAAGAGCTGATACAAGTTCAAATGTGTTATTTATATGGAAACTGTGTTATACATTACCATATGAATGTAGTGTATTTTTTTTCTCCTTCTCCAGTATGTTTTGTATAAATTCCTTTTGCTTCTTATACGTTAACGGGCTATTTATTCATTTTGCTCTTTCTGCTGTTGTGGCTGAAATTTAAGTACTATTAATTTTTAACAGCCTGAGCTTCCTTATTTTTTAAGCCCTTTTACTGACCCGAAGTATCTCTTAATTGCACAATTGGGCAATTTTTGCACTATGTGCTGTTTTTGTTCTCAATAAGCCTACAAAGGAAATGTTCAAGCATCTTTAGGGACAAGTAAAAAGAGAAATGAGTCAACAGGCTAGAGTCTAGTGAATAGTCCTAATGCTATTAGGCATTTTGCATAACCTCCCTTTTAGAAAGCATACCAGTTGCGGACTTCAGTGTTAATTTAACTCAAATAATAAGCTTAAGAGATGGGCTGTAACTATAGCTTCAAACTTTCTGATTTAGTGTGCAATTTATAGATTTATGTATAAAGTCACACTGTTTAATTTCTGAAGTTAGTAAGTTGCAAGTGTTGTATTTGTTTAAATGTGTAAATTTTTCTGGGTCCATGGTAGATGTAAGTAATTGTTCAGATTAACCTATACTTTTTGTCGATGGCTGACAGGCATTAAAAATAGCTCAATCTTGTAACTTTTTGTTGATGTTAAATGTCAAAGTTGTGGCCTTTTTGTTTTTCAATCTTGTAACTGTGCTCCATGTATTGCCTTTTTGAATTATTTTTTTTTTTTTGGGGGGGGAGGGGGGGCGCTTCTTGGCCTTTCATCTCACTGATGAGGCTCATAATTGCCCTGGCCTTTACCTTTATGGTCTATTTATTGCTTTGCTGTAGTTCTTTCAGTGCAGATGTTGAAATAGATACACACACATATATATATATATATGTCTTTATATTAAACAAAAAATGTTGCCAAATCTCTCAACTTGTGGTTGAGCAAACTGTGCATGCAGCTCAATCAATTTGGAGGCTTAGTTAATATTTTAAACAATTTTAATCAAAGATGGCAATTTTTTTTTGTGTATGTTTTTGTTAGCTGTTGTCTATTTTTAGGAGTAAGTATAAATACTTTTCCTTTTTTTTTAAATAGACTTAAGTAATGTACTTTTTTATTTGATAAAAATTACTGGTTCAGAAAGATAAAAAGGATGCACTTAATGCATCAACGTGAATTAGAGCCATTGATGCATACAATTCATTTGAAATTGAATATGTTTATTTTATTTTTTTTCTTTTATCATTGTCAGTCTCCTGCTGGTGGTGCTGGTGACGCCTCTGTTATGAAAAGATTGGAGGCTTTAGAAAAGGAAAATAAGGAGCTTAGAAAAAGTAAGTGTTGCTGTGTAATTTTTTTTTTTATATAACGAAAAGCTTATCTGAAAATTTGACATAAAGTACATACACGTCTCATCATGCTGTTTGTAAGTGGGACTCATTGCACATTAAAGCTTTAAAATTAATGAAATTTTTGTCTCTATGCCAATGATCTCAGTAGAATTGTTCTTATAATGGCTATCATTATGAAAAACCGCTATTTGGGTTTTTTGCACTTAGGTTGTAAAGGATTATTTCAGACTGGGCTTAAGCTGTAACCATAATTACTTCTTTCTATTGTTTTCTTACTATCCACACAGTTACTGATGACTTGAGAGCCTTGATATTGACGGTGCAATCATCTGTGAAGGGTGGAGCTGCCCCAGCCTCTGCCCCAGCTCCTGCTAGTTCTGCACCAGCAAAGAAACCAGCACCAGCGGATGATGATGATGATGATGACGATGATGACCTTTTTGGCAGTGATGTGCGTTATGGGTAGTAGTTAAAATGTATGACGTTGGTGAAGAGACTGAATTTTTTTCGAATCAGATCCTTTATCATACCACAGTGTGTTCTATGTAACAATGTCATTTGAAGTTCTATTTTGTTCCTAGTTTAACTAGGGCACACACATGAGGTGTACATTTGTCTACTGCTGTGCAGTGGCTTTATTTATTGGTAACTCTAGAGCTACGAAACCCTGAGCCTTTTGGAGGGAGATATCATGGTTATGCACCATTACTGTACACCTCAAATGAAAAAAATTCTGATTCAAAGAACACCTTGCATTCAGCAAACAGAGAAAAATTCTTTTTTTTTTTCCTTTTGACTCTCTTAAAAAGCCTTGCATCAAACAAACCTCAGACCCAACTTTGAGTTCAACGTATCGCAAGTGTTGGTAAACCCACTGTAGAATGCTTTTCTACTAAATACAAATGTACCAGAGTCTTATAATAGCTTGTAGTTGCCACAAATCTTACAATGCAAACTTCACTGTGTATTTAAAAAAAGAAGGGTAATTGTGTAAATCCTTATTTATCCCAAAAGGATGAAGAAACAAAAGCTATCAAGGCACAAAGACTGGCAGCTTATGCAGAGAAAAAAGCAAACAGTAAGTGCATTTGTGTATCTTCAACCATCATTCCTTTCCAAAGTAAAAGTACACTTATCTATATTATTTTTGTTAAAGTTTGATCAAATGGCAATACGTTATTATTTAATGCTTTTCTGAATATTTTGATTGTTTTACAATAGAGTCTCTTTATGCACCCAGGCCGACCTATATAATTTTCCTCTGTAAAAAAACTTTTCTGGGTATTGAGTCATATTTGAAAGTAAGGATGAAGTATGTCATTTTAAAGAGATCATGAATAAAATAGAGATAATAAAGTTTTCTTGAATTTTGAAAAAAAAAAAATTTTTTTTACCAGTAATTTAAAAAAAAAAATAATGCGTCAAGTAATTTTTAAAGCTTTTTTTGCAAACACAATTAAAAGAAAATTACTGCTTACCTAAATAATTATATCAACCATAGCATGTTAAAATTGAATCTGTACATTTAAGTAAGGGCTTTTTTTGAAAATATAGACATTCAAGCTGTTGTCTCTTTCTTTGAAGTGCTTATGATCTTGTGATAATTTTTTGTGAACTCTGAACAATTGTATTTAAAAAACTCATTAAATGATTATGGCTCCAACTATTGGAGGATAAACTGTGTTTATAGGTGTAGATTTAACTGTATTTCGACAGTTTTAGATAATTTTTACTATTTTGCTCTTTCCCCTACCTTCAGGACATACATTGATTATTGCAGGTTCCATTCCATTCATAGCTGTTCAACTTTCTATTTAATTCATTGGAGTTTTGATTTTTTGCTAAATTTAAAAGCAAACTGTTAAACATTTGATTGCAATCAACCAGAAATTGATGGCATGATTCTAAGAAGTTAGCTAATATCAGGATAGGGCATTTCTCTCTTGTATCACCTTTTGTATTTCTATTTTAAAAGTGTACCTTTGTTAGAATCATAACGCAGAACAAACATTTTTACAGAGAATGTACAAATTGTACTTGCAATGGAAAAAGCATATTGAAAAAACAAATTGGTTTGTGCATATAGTTTCCAAGGCCTTGCTTACCTTAGGATGAAAGCCATCTATAAAAGAAAAAATGTTATCATCATTATTATTATTATTGAAGTCATGTGATTGAAGAATAGACAGGATTTTATCAACTGTAAATTATATTTTCACTTACATGATCAAACAGTAAAATTTATCAATCACACATTTCTTGATTGATATTGTAACCTGAGTACAATTTCATAATTTTATCAGTTTTCCTAGAGTTCTAACCTATACAATATATAAATTTTGGCAAATAGTAAGTAACCCGAGGATAAAATTGCTAAACTTACTCTGTTATGAAAGTCAAAACTTCTGCCATTGAGTTTCAAAATTTGTAGACCAATTCTGTGCCTCACAATTGGTGACTCAATATGTACATAATTTAGATATAAACAGGATGCAATTTTTTAAAAATAATTATTTATGCACTAACTGCAATTGTCTGCTAGCAGATGCAAAAGAGTGCAATAGTCGGACCTATAAATAATTTTCAAACACAACATGCTGCAGAATGGTGGACATAAGTTTGATTCAAACCAGAATGAAGAGGGCAAAAGAATAAATTTTTTCTGTGATTTTCCTGCCTATTTCTCTAGAGCCTAAGGTCATCGCCAAATCAAGCATTGTGTTGGATGTAAAGCCTTGGGATGACGAGACGGACATGGTAGAGCTGGAAAAACAAGTGCGATCTATAGAACAAGATGGTCTTGTCTGGGGTGCATGTGAGTCTGGATTCAAAAAGCAGCGGTTGAATCTTAATTTAAGACAAGTTTTACATCAAGGACCAATATGTAAGCTCAAACTTTTAATTTTAAATCTTTGTCCACCACAACCTTCAAATATGAAGCATTCAAAAATATATATGACTAGTTATGAGTTTCTAATGATTTATTTATTGTCCTTTGAAAACGTCTTTTGAAATATTATTTTTGATTGTCTTTTCCAGCAAAACTTGTAGAAGTAGGATATGGCATCAAGAAACTGCAAATTATGTGTGTTGTTGAGGATGACAAAGTTAGTGTTGATGACTTGCAAGAAAAGATTACTACAGATTTTGAAGATTTGGTGAGTGAGCAGCTATGTGGTATGGCTTACATTTAGCCAGTGAATTAAAACTTATCCACCAAGACACTTTCCAGCACATCAAAACATGTGCTTCTAGTATTAAGTAGGGGCCTGCATAATACATTGTAGTGTTCAAAATATTTGACTACTGAAAAAGCTTAGATCAAAATTTACTGCTTATTTTTTTATGAAAAAAAAAAGCTTTTAGTACCTCTTTTTGGCAGTAATTTTTTAGAATTTGAAATGAGACCCTCATTTTATTATCTCTCGAAATTACTGATATGATTGAGAGATTCTTGGATGTGGGTTAATGACAAATTTTCTAAAAGATACCATAATACAATTAATAGTAAATACCTTTTCCATTTCTCTTAATTAAGAGCAGGCCCAGAAACCGGCGAAGTCATCTAAAGAAAACATTTTCATGCAGCAATTAATTCAACAATTTCACTATATGTAGGCTCTGCTGTATTTTTAATGAAAATACTTTGTAATTATATAAAATATAACAATGTATTATTATAAAATCACTTTTATCCTCCACAGTGTCAAAGTGTAGATGTGGCTGCATTCAACAAAATCTAGAGAGAAACTACTGCTCAGGAAGCCATTGTCGCCAATAAAAAGTCTTGCTTTGTATACCAGTTGTGATTTGATGTTGGAAATTATTTATGTGATGTGAGCATTTATACGCAATATAGAGGAAGTGACCTTATGTAACAGAAATGAATTTGTTCCCTTTTTTTAATTTGTTAGTTTCTTTTTTTGTCAATTTCTTTCAAGTAAACATCAAAATTAGATAAATTTGAATTTTCCACTTCATTTATTCAATTCTTTTTCTTTCTTTTTTTTTTTTTAAATACTAGATCTAGAGTGAAATTATAAATTGAAGGTTGGAAATTTTGATTAATTTGAAGCACTCATTGATAACTTTGAAATGGATTACTTTTTTCTTTCAAACAAGAAATATGACAAAACTTTTCTAAGAAAAATTCAGATATGATAGATGGTATACAACAACATTTATACAAACACACTAGTAAGTAACCCATTCTATGGATTTGATAACCGGTAGCAGGAAATGAGCTGCATTATATATTTTTCCAATTTTAATTTAATACTACATATGTATGTATTTCTTTAAAGAAGACAGATTTGAAGTGTGACATTTGAAATGAGTATGAAGAAGACGGATTTGAAGTGTTACATCTTGAAATGAATCTCCTTCCAAGGAAATAAATAACAATAGGATCCATTAACAAGTCTATAAAAAACGAAGCATCTATCATGCAATGACGTAGAAAAAAGCAAGCTCTGCTATTGAAAGCCCATCTTGCTGCACTATCAATTTCATCAACGAGTGAATTAAATTTAAATTTAAACGGCCTTTAAAGTCGATTGGAATTTTTTTTTAATGCCACTGTCAGCACCACAAATCTGATCTGAAGTGGTTTCACAAAATAATTTATTTCAAAAGGTTAGATATTTCAGTAACAAATAAAACTTATGCGGAATGAAAAAATAAATGAATGTAGTTTCTAAAGAAATTCAATTTCCATTTTCGAACTTGAACTTGATTCTGAAAACCTACTCAAAATAGGCAAAACGCAAAACTAAACCTAGTGACATCTATGCTCCCACACCAATAGAGAAAACCAAAGTTCTCCAAACTGGAAAGCACATTGATAATGCTCAGAAACTGAAGGGTATGACAGGTCAACAAAAAAGCAAAAGACCTACCAACATAATTGTGTAAAAAATTTAATAATAGTAAATATAGTAATAACGAGTTGCATCTGTCTGCGCATTATACTGTTATGGCTACCGTTTTCTCAAGTCCCTTTGGGAACGATCTTTTGAATGAATGCAAATCTGTGCTTGCATACATGTACTTTTCAATCAAAAATTTAAATAATGTTTCTTGATTTTGTACCTCAGTACTAGTGCTTTTCTCCATAAAATTTTTGGGAATGTTACTTTTGATTCTTTGGAAAACAAAAATTATTTATTTACAAATAGATCAGTATTATCTGCGTAAATTTTGGAAATTTGTGCAATTATTGTCAATTTTCTTTGGCAAATTTTGATTGTGTTCAATTGCATCTTTCCACTGAAATGGATAAAGGGGATTGTGTTTTATGGTGGTTTTTGTGATTTATAGTACTTTGAAAGACAGATACAGTTTTTGAGAAAAGTCCAAAACATTTTTTTTTTCTTTCGGTGTGCATAGATTCTAGAGTATGATCTTGATCTTGATGATATCCATTCCTACGCCAATCAAAACATAGACCAAAGTATCTCAAGATTTTCTTTCGCACAATTGCTTTGAAAAAATTACAGAAAATAATTTTTATAAATAAAATTCTTTATTCACTCATCTACAGATTCTTCTTCTGATAATTGAGGCTCAACCAGAGCTTCTGTTGAAATCAAATACTCCACAACTTTGTGCAATGCAGTAGAGAGAGGACTTGTCACAATTAAATTATGCAGATCTTCCTCAATCTCCAAAGGAATGGAAATATTTTCTAGAGAGAAAAAAGAATTGTATTCTGATAAGTAGGAAGATGACACTTCAAATTATAATTACCAATACATGAATATAACCATTACAATTTCTGATGTTCAACAGATATACCCCCTTTAGTCTTATGTTTCATAAAAAAAAAATTCAGTGGATGAAAACTTTTCATGTCCTGTAAAACAAGCAAGAATACAGTAAATCAGTGAAACAAGCTTTCTTCAAAATGATTTTGTTCTACATATTATTCCTCTACAACAGTATACCTTGTTTAAACCAAACTATGCTTCACGAAAAGTAAAAACATTATTGCAGTCACTAAAAGTTTGGGTAACAAGAGCCACAAAATAAAAAAAAAAACGGTTTTCACAAGATGACAGCAAATAATTGATACAGCAGTCTTCGGATAAATAAACAGTCTTTTGGAGGCTCTAATAGTGTTCGTTTAGGAGATGCATGCCTTTAAAAAAAGTAATAAAAAAGTATCAATTACTTCCCTTACTACCTTACAAAAAGCATTAGTTTGCTTCCCTCGAATGCTCAGACCTTTTGAGTGGACAATAGAGAGCCACTCCGTCACTAAGTTTGGCTATCTTTTCCATTTTACTGTAAGACACTACCGATTTCAAAGTGTGTGTTTAAGGGGTGTAAAGTGTGTTTAAAGTATACTGATTGAAAAAAATAATCCGTCACACCGCTAGAGCCTGCATTTATCCTGAGACTTCTGTACCAGCCATTATATCATGATGAATAAACAAAAAGACACTCAAAAATGTTTTCAATTGTCCAAAATCTCTTACCTGGGGACAATTTAACCCTCGCTGGCTGCAGATCCTCAACACTGGAGTAAGTGATGTAAATGTCAATTTGCTTCCTGATCTCAGTGGAAGGATCTACAGACTGCAGCTGAAGGTCCACAGATGTTACAGGTTCACTACAGGATGATGCTGAGATAACTTCAGCATGGGTTTTCTGAAAAACAAACCTTGTACATTTTTTTACTCCAGACAAAACGGATTTTCTAAGAATTCAAACCTTAATTCCATTGAAGTAAAAAAAAAAATTTGGTGAAGCTTGGATTCCTAAACTATTTTGAGGATGTAAATATTTAGACACAATAGAAGAAAGAAATAAGTATGAATAGTGCCACTACTTCTGTACAGATCAGAAGGTTTCCATTACAACCAAGGCTTTTGTAGCTGCCTTAGGATAGCATAAGAGAGTACTATCTTATTGGTCCTAGAATACGGTATGACCATAAAATATACTTGATACACATTGCAATGTATCTGATTCAAACAAGAACACAGTACACACCAAGGCCAGTTGGACCTCTGCCTTGCGTTGAATGAAGGCTGCGAGCTTCAGGCTGATTGCATCCATCACGCTTGCCACATCCGTCTTCATATTGGCAACAAGAGAAGGCACATTAAAAAAGTACGGTATATTCGTGGCTGATACCTATCATGTGAAAAAAGAGATAACAGAGAGGACATTGAGTACTCTGTCACTTTTACAAAATATGAGGAAACAATTATGGTACATGTAGATCGATTCTTTATCAAGTGATCAAAGATCAGTGCAAGTATTCATGACGTACAACCTAAGGTTAAAAAAAAATCAGTTGAAAAAACCTTAATCTATGCATTATATCACTGGTTATGAGAAAATCTTTTCTAGTTTCTGAAATTTCTGCATAATCCTATAGCTAAAATATTAAGACAGGCACCAAGTCCAAATAAGAAAAGTGTTACAATTTGTACAGGTAAAAGTTTGATTTTTGAGAAGTGCATTTTTCTGAGCTTATCAAAATAAAAAAATAATGCATGCACTACTACACAGTAAACCTTTGATATAACGGCACAAGCAGGACTTTTCGTGGTGCTGTTATAGCAAAGATCATTTAATAAACAAAGCATCTGCTTAGTTCAGAAGAAAAAATAAATTACAGAAATCGGACTTAACTCAGTAAATTCAGACACCAGCACAGGTTGCTTCCCTTGATTAGGTGGCTATTGGGTGTAACTCATACTAGTAAAGCAAATCTACACATTACTTTTTGTAATTAATCTTACAAGGAAAGGTGAGAACCAGTGATTCCAGGCTATGCCCCCCATGAAAAGGTGCTATCTCTCCCTGTCCCAATTTAAGAGTTTTTTTTTTCTTATTTAAAAAAAATGGTCTGGATGCAAGTTGCAACACATTAAACCAGCGCTTTCCTTGCCTAGATCTGTTGGTCAATACGCAACTAACTGTTAGGCCTACTTTCCTTCTCCTAAAATAGATTTGGTCGGTGCCGTGTGCATACACTTATGTGTGTCAAGACAATGAAACAAAGAACTCAGTAATGCTAGACATTATGATAGATTGAGTCATAAATACGCATGTCAGTGTAGATCTAGTCCAAATCTCTCTTTCGTAAATCTACAGGCTGACGCATTATCATTATGCAAGGTGACTGACTGTCTTACAAGTAGAGAGGGTGAAGTGAGAGCTGGGTAGGAGGGAGGGGAGGGGGGGGCAGTTCTAATGGTAGGCCCATCCCTTTCAGTATCAAAAGATTGTTATCATGTACTGATACAGAGACAGGTGCCCAGGTAGTGCAGACTGTATAATGACAGGGAAAGGGAGAGGGATGGAGGAAGAGGAGGAGAATGCTGTCAGTGATGACTGTGTACAGGTACAGAGACAGGCACTCATGTAGTGCAGACTGTATAATGACAGGGAAAGGGAGAGGGATGGAGGAAGAGGAGGGGAATGCTGTCAGTGATGACTGTGTACAGGTACAGAGACAGGCACTCATGTAGTGCAGACTGTATAATGACAGGGAAAGGGAGAGGGATGGAGGAAGAGGAGGAGAATGCTGTCAGTGATGACTGTGTACAGGTACAGAGACAGGCACTCATGTAGTGCAGACTGTATAATGACAGGGAAAGGGAGAGGGATGGAGGAAGAGGAGGGGAATGCTGTCAGTGATGACTGTGTACAGGTACAGAGACAGGCACTCATGTAGTGCAGACTGTATAATGACAGGGAAAGGGAGAGGGATGGAGGAAGAGGAGGGGAATGCTGTCAGTGTGATGACCGCTCAAAGCACTTTGTTGGCTGACTTGAGAGACAATTTGGTTGGGTTCTGAGTGTAGGACTGACAATTTTTTAACTGGTCACCTTTTTGTATAGTTAACAGCTCTGCCTGTCTACAGTGCTGTTATAGCAGAAAGAAAGATCATGTGTGCTGTTATACCAGTTAACTTTTACTATCGTTTAATAGGAGAAAAAAAGGGATAAGGGGAAAGTGCTGTTATACCGTGGGATGCCGTTATAGCACTAGCTGTTATATATGGACTGGACTGTAATTTCCTGAAGAAAATCGCACTTTCTTAAATGCTTTGAAAAACATAGCAACAAGAAATACAATTTTGAAACTGCTTTGCTACAATCAAAGTTTTTCAGACCTGACTCATAAGAAACAGTTGCAACATATTTCCCCACATCTTCACTGATATTCTACAACCGGTTCACCTAAGGCCTTTTATTTGAATGTCACAAATGTGAGACATATAGAACAAACAAGCACAAATTTTACTACACTGAGTCTATGATGTTAGACTGCCTTGAAGCACTACTAGCTCAAACACCTATTGAAGTTGAGTTCATAGAGTACAATGATTTCATTACATTCTTGATTGTGCTTAGCACTGAGTGAATTTTTACAGTTTTTGTGTGTTTGTAAAAATCATAAAAAAATTAGAGCCATCTCCCTATGCTTAGGAATTGGGCAGAAATTCTTTACGGTAAATAGGGATAAGTAAGACTCCAAATTTTCTGTCAGAGCAGGGCTCCTTATCAAATGTGGGTTTGTAAGACATATTGTATCAGCGCATCAAAGTCAACATGACACAAAAAAAAAGCTGCACAACATTTCTTTGATCACAGCTCATCATAAGTAACGTTTGAGAAACCTGCACCCTTGTTGACCAGATATGCTTAAGGCAATCACCTGTATGCTGTCATCTTTGGCCATGAGACTGACGTAGAAGACTTCTGACAGGGACAACCACATCGGTGTAAAGGTGACGACCAGTGAGGATGACTCCACATCGCTGACAGTCAGTCCACAGGGACCTGGTGGAAGATGAATCAGTCAGAAGCATCAGATATACAGAGCACTAGTGATCACAGGACAAGTAATTTAGTATGTTGGGCCATAAAGTGGGGTCAGATCCTGTCAAATCAGACCCTCTAATTTGCATTACCAAGAACCTTTTGGTGCAAAACTAAAAAAAAAAAGAGTTGCCTTATCTTGACCAAAATATACACAATCAAAACTACTTTACAACCTCTATCTGTTTAATTGTAAGTTCAAACTTTGCACTTTTCTTCTCAAACTAATAAAACAATCTTGGGTAAATTAAATACTATCATTTCAGAGACTTATATCCTGGAGGGCCATAGGTCTCCAAATACAGTGGAAACCTCAAAAACCAAAGTCTGATTATTTGAATTTCTCATAAACCGAATTTTGCAAGATGATAGGTTTTTTTTCTCTTTGTCTTTGTTAGAATCGGACTCGTATTTCGAAGTATTTCTGATTTAATTCTCTTTATTCGAAGTCCATACCACCTCATAAGGCATCACAAAAGTGCTACATGCATCTCTCAAGCAGCAAGCAATGCCAATCACTGCCCAAGAAAGGCTGATCAGTGCGTTAACAAATCAAGAAGGGAGCGGATGAATTCACAATTAAGTGCCAGTAGCAAATCTGTACTGATAGCAACGTGGGACCGGGGAAGGGGAGGGTTGCTCGTTGCAGGCTCAGTACACACTCACTCAATGAGTCTTAGACTCTGTTATACCCATTTCTGTAATTCGAATACTCTTAATTCGAACATTTAATCCATTCCCATACAATTCGAATTATGAGGTTTCCACTATATCCAGTACATGAAGTCAGTATTATAGATCTACTCAAAATTTTGATAAAGCCCAACTCAAAGACATCATTTCTGACAACTTCAATTCTACGAGTCCATATGTTGTAAAATTCCTACAACTAAATGGTCCAAGAAATAGCAAAGAATCATGGAGTTGACTTGCCTATATATCATTATCAGAGCCCTTTGCCTTGTAAAAAAAACTAACAAAGGACTAGATTTCTTTAGAGTCAGGCCGTTAGAGAACACAGAACTTTTAAGGAGTCAAACTTTTGATTGCAAAATTTGGCACATTTATTTTTCTTTCTTTCCTGAAAAACCACTGGAGTGATCACCCCTTATTTGTACATTTTCGTGTTCCTGAAATCCCATTTTAGCATTAAATGTTGGAACAGTCAAAGTCATAACTATCTCTCTCAAGTTATCTGAATGACTTCAACAATGTTACCTTCTGCCTCACATAAGATTTTTTTCATTTTAATCAATGTTCATACAAGAGTGACCACTTTGTATCCATGTTTTAAAGTTCATGTAGGCTATCAAATTCTGAAGAGTTCACTCATTCTTTATTTCATTAAATATTAAAAGCTGTCCCTCTAAATTAAAGTGTCTATTTGTTTTTCTTTATATATCATAATCTGTTATCAGTCTAGCTGAAAATTGATTAATTCCCAAAAGAAACTTTAATCAGGCTGATTCAAATTTATTTGTAACCTACACGATATGATTGATGAAACGGAATAAGTGAGAGTAACATAACCAAACCTATGAGCTTGTAAGCAGCCAGCTTCTCTCTCAAATCTCCAAGGATTTTGCTTTGCTCTGTGAGGTCAGGATCGTCCCACTGGTTCAGCTCTTCCACCATCTGGCCAGAGGAAAGCATGCGCAGTCTCTGCTCCAGCATGCCTTTCTGTTTCTGCAGGGCTACAATCTGCTCAAGTTGTTCTTTCACCTGATTTAATGAGTTAACCAAAAAAAAAATGACACAGAATGATTAATAAGAAGATAAAGGTATATATATATATATATATATATATATATATAAAGCACTGATCAACTTCAAAGCAAAGAAGTTAATAATAATAATAATAATAATAATAATAATAATAATAATAATAATAATAATAATAAAGTGCATTTATATAGCGCATATCCAAATGATTAAAATGCTCTATGCGCTTTACAAGAAAAAGAATAAGATAGAAGCAGGCTAGAAGGCCTGAACATACATACATAACATACAGAATGACGTACATAGCATGAAGAATAACATACATATTATATAAAAGATAACATGCATAACATACATTTGCTTAAGAATATGATACAAGTAAAACATCATCTACTGCCGAGAATACGTTGTGGTGAATAAATGGTGTTTAAGCTGCCTTTTAAAGGTCTCTATGGAATCAGACTCTCTGATATATCTGGGGAGCCGATTCCACATGGTTGGTGCTACATAAGAAAATGATCGCTTGCCGTAGGCAACATAGTTTTTATGTGGTTTGACAAGAATTGTTCGGTCGTTAGCAGATCGTAATGACTGTGATGGTGTGTAAACTCTTAACATGCCAGTTAGGTATTCTGGTGCCATGTTGTTCAGGCACTTAAAACAAAAAAGACAGATCTTGTAGCAGATACGATCATTTATGTTCAACCAGTGCAGCTCTATCAACATTGGCGTAACATGATCTCTCTTACGCTTTAAGGTAATTAATCTAGCAGCATTGTTTTGAAGATTTTGTAGTCGTTGCAATTGTTGTTTTGGCAGGCCTGCTAACAAAGAATTACAATAATCAATTCTTGATAGTATTAGTGTAGTTACAAGTGTTTTTGCAACATTATGGTTTATATACTTTCTTATTGAGCTGATTTTTCTTACTTGAAAATATAAATTCTTACAGAGATTTGAAACAAAAGAAAACATTGACATATCTTGGTCTAATATAGCCCCGACATTTTTCACTTTCTTACTGCATAGTACTTCATGTCCATTTAGATCAAATTTGATCATGGGCAAGCTATCGATAGATTTGCTGCACCCAAAAATAATTATGTCTGTTTTGTCTTCGTTTAACTTGAGTTTGTTGATGTTCATCCATGAGCTGATATCTTGTATGCAGTGGGTGGTTGTATGTATAAGTTGGTGTATGTTTTCAGTGTCACTTGCTCCATATAATTGGGTGTCATCAGCATAAAGGTGGTAACTTATGCTATGTTTCCTAATAAGGGCAATCAGTGGTTTAGTATACATGGTAAAGAGAACAGGACCTAAAACTGAGCCTTGAGGGTCTCCATATTTGAGAGGAAGATTTTGAGACGTTTCATTTCTCACTTTAACACAATAAAATCTATTGGTAAGATATGACTCAAACCACGTAAGTACCGTACCCGACATAAGAAACGACTTCTTAAGCCTGTTTAGTAAAATTTCATGATCAATAGTGTCGAAAGCAGCTGTTAGATCAAGCAAGTTTACCTCCAGTTTTCTGAAACACATCTGAAAAGAAAGTTTTTGCCCTATGAATTAGCACCCAACAGACAAATCTGAGATTATGGCATAAATGCTATCCACCTATGCTACTTCATACATATTTTGTTAGACTCAGACGGTCAGATTCTTGATGAAAGGCAAAGATGACCAGCTTGTGCCCCTCAAGACTGCTTTCGCACACCAACAATTTTCGTTGCAATTGCCGACTAAGTCATGAAACAGTTTACAACAAGTCAAAGAAGAGATATCTAATATCCCGGACAGTAATTTCCAGTTTTTTGAAGACATCAGGTCTGCACCCTACTGGCGCCATGATGCGCAGGAAAAAGTTATGCTGAAACGCAAAGAAAGCTGGAAAAAAATTGGATTTCAACCCAAACGAAATATATAGTGCCAAAAAGACACTGTTCATGTTGAAAAGCTTCTCCACCTGGCGGAGAAATCAGTACATAAGGAGACAGAGATGAAGATATCAATTGAAGAGTAAACATGGTTAGATAAATAAGCTACTGGGAAAAATCATCTGATGGTTGAAAAATCTTGCTTATATACAAAAAGTCATGTAGATCTGTATTTACAGCTATTATCAACTCTTCCCCTTTGAAGTTATTTATTACAATGGATTAACTCATTGTGTGCCAGAGCGTTTTCCACGGTTGTGCCAGGCCATTTTTACTGTGCATATTGTCTTTAGAGGATGCATTGGAAATTGGGTTCCAGTTTGGCTTATTTTTGTGTAACTATGACTTATTATATATTTAGAGTTATCTCTCATAGGAAACTTAAAAAGTTTTATGACCGGGCTGCCAATGGCGAAACAAACATTGGTTCTTATATCGACGATACATCTTCGATTGGCACAGCTGCGGCTCACTATATCGACGATACATCATCGATTGGCACACAATGAGTTAAAGGAGATGCATGAAAATTCTGACACCAAAAACAAAAACACAGTTTAACAATGTTCATTTCAGCAGACTTGCTCTTACCGTATCACAGAGTGCTGCATGCTGATACCTTGTGTCTCTTGTTTTCCTCAGCTCTTGCAGTGTGGTATAGGCATCTGTGGGAACAGAAGAAATTGGTAAATTTACTGTTATCGGACTAATTCATCTTAGCTTTAAAATTATATTTGTCTTGTTGACTCAAGATACACTGAACACGAATATGAAGGTTTTATTCGTCGCAAATAAACACTTTTCAAGATGTAAGCATTTTTGTGTTGCACTAAAATTGCATTAAACTACAAGATCTACCTTACTGAGGCTCTCTAGATCTGCGTCTTCACTTTCGGAATTGGAAAGTAGTGCCCCCAAGTTCCGTAATCCTGCACATGCACTGGGTCTGCGGCAGGTCAAGAACTAGTGGAGCAGACGGGTTCGAGGTTATGAATAAATAGCGAGCAAGGTCAGATACTTAGCTCTGATTCCAGGCCACTTACAAAGGCCTAATATTTAAAATCACATTATTATATTATTAATATTCCAAAATTGAAACGAAATATAGAATAGAATAATCCAAGTGAGTGAAATCACATCTGCAGATCTTAACTTTAGTCAAGCAGAACTAATTAGTATACAAAAATGTGCGCATTGATAAACAGAACTGGAAAAAAAGTAAGATAATAGTGCAACACAAAATTGCTTATAATATCTTGATAAGCATTTATTTGCGACGAATAAAAGTTTCACATTCATTTTCAAAGTGCCAATTCATTAAGAAAAATACAATGTTCAAGCTCAGAGTCAGAGTTACTAAGGCCCAAAAGTGCAAATTTACCAAGAAATTAAAGTTTCCAAGGTCCAATAATTGAAGGAGCCATTTTTCAAATGATAAAATTGGAAATTTTGTCAACCAAGAAGCAAGGAAATTCAGTTCCATTCAAATTGCATAACTTAGATTTAAACTTATGAATATTATATTGGGGTTCAAGTAATTTACATATATATAATTAGGCCTACTCTTTACTTCTTTTGAGATAACTGCAAAGTTATTAGTTTCTCTCTTTAAAAAGAGTTAAAAAATAGAACATGTGATTGATACATGATGATGAATCAAGCATAAATTTTAACACTAGAATTACATGGTATTTAACCAATTTAATATCTCTATAGGTCAATCACATCAGTAGGACTTCCCATTGGGTACATTGCTATGATGCTGTAGGGTTTTTTTTTTTTTTCGGTAATTCATTGTCAGAAATCGATTATCTCTTACTTGAGGCATTGAAAATTTGAATTGAGAGTGTTCTCAGCTCATACCGTAACCACTGGAAAGGAACTGACCTATCCATGTTGAGAAGTCTAAATTTTAGTCTAATTTCTAAATGAAACAATCTATAATTAAGACATAAGTATTTCTATTGTGAATGATGTATTTAAATAAATTTCTTTGAACATATAGATCTAGATTCCATCTAGATCTATCTAGATTCTAAGATAATAAAAGACAAAGCAAAAGTCTGTTTAAATTTTTAAAAAGTAGCTCCTGATCAAGGCATTTAGATCTAGATTTATTTAGACTAATGTCTCTAACTTTAAAATCTAGATTTATAGATCTAGATCTTAAGACTAGACTTACTGCCGTATTTTGACAATTACTTACTCATGTTATTGTACAAGACTAGATCTAGATCTAGTAGTAGAACTGTAAGTTACTTTCAATGAGGTCTGCAGAGAGTTCTGAGTTTCTAGATTCTAGCTCTGATCTAGGGTTGCATAAGTTATACAACTTGTCTAATAAGATCCAGCGTTTTTTTTCATAGCTTTGATCTAAATGGTTATCTCCCACGTGAATCTTTTCCCATCTAGGCTAGATTATTTTGATATTGAATTTAGAATCTACATGTACGTCTACTTTGTAAGCCAGGAATGCTTCTGTCTGAAATGAGTGCCAAACTGGAAGAATAAGCGGAGGCTACTCTTGTTTACAAACCCGCTATTAGCAATTTCAACCAATGTATTTTGAAACACACATTTGCGCTCAGAAAATCACAATTCAAACAGCGACTCTATGATCATTATATTGTTAACAACCGTGAATGTGTTGCAAATGAATAAATAATACTCTATAAGTTTAACATTTATTGTTTCTAAGACAGAACGAAAATTTCTGGTTGTTTATATTTTGGAATTCTTTGAATTAATTTACCATTAATTTGCTTTAGTGATGCAACGATAAATTATATGATGATCTTAATAATTGGAAGAGAGGTTCAAGGGAACAGACAAAACAGACTCTTGTAAAAACGTCCGAAAATTATTTTGTAGAACGGGTAGTAGTGATGCTAGAAGTAGTAGTAGTAGTAGTAGTAGTAGTAGTAGTAGTAGTAGTAGTAGTAGTAGTAGTAGTAGTAGTAGTAGTAGTAGTAGTAGTAGTAGTAGTAGTAGTAGTGGTGGTGGTGGTGGTGGTGGTGGTGGTGGTGGCGGCTGTAGCAGCAGCAGCAGCAGCAGCAGCAGCAGCAGTAGTAGTAGTAGTAGTAGTAGTAGTAGTAGTAGTAGTAGTAGTAGTAGTAGCAGTAGTAGTAGTAGTAGTAGTAGTGGTGGTGGTGGTGGTTGTAGAAGTAGTAGCAGCAGCAGCAGCAGCAGTAGTAGTAGTAGTAGTAGTAGTAGTAGTAGTAGTAGTAGTAGTAGTAGTAGTAGTAGTAGTAGTAGTAGTAGTAGTAGTAGCAGTATCTGTCTGTCTATCTGTCCCACCCCTCTCTATCTATCTCGTAAGTTTTCTTGTTCTTTGTTATGATTGAGTTCATATATATCTCATATGTATGTGTATAACAATATAAAAGAATAATAGCGGTATTTAAAAAAAAAATAATAGATGCTATACAATTATTCATTGCTTAAAATTGAAACACATGTAGTAGCATAACCGCCTTTCTATCTAGCTACCTGCCTCTGTTTTTTCTGTGTCTCTCCATCAGTGCGAATGTATGTCTGCCTTTCTTCCCTCCTTTCTCGGTCTACCTCTGTCTGTCTCTGCCTGTCTTTCTTTCTGTCTGTCTGTGTATGTCTGTGTGTGCGTCTCTCTCTCCCTCCCTCACTCTCTCTTTCCCCCCTCTCCCTCCCTCTCTTACTCTCTCTCTCTCTCTCTCTCTCTCTCTCTCTCTCTCTCTCTCTCTCTCTCTCTCTCTCTCTCTCTCTCTCTTAATCTCTCTTTTATGTGGAGAATCACAAAAATAATAATGTGATTTTTTTCCCTGATCACCTGTCACTCGAAGATTAATATTATAGATAATATAAAGTCCCAAAGCACCAAGTAAGTGCATATCACTTTGAAGCGCGCTAGTATAAACTTGGACGCACTTTATCCATTTCGAAGCTAGAGAAACAGGTGAGCTCTTTTGTGTTTTTTGCTTGTTCTACTAATTTACGTTTTTAAGGCGTACAATTACATTATAAAACTAAATAAGGTCACTGTCAGCAGGGCATAGCTACAAAAATGAGATCTATAATTAGAATGCGTTTCGAACTCATAAAATTTAGTCCTCGAATATTTCCAGGCGAAAGTTTTACCTCAAAGCCACCAGTAGTCTTGATTAAAGGTGCTCTTCAAAATTTCCATTTTGTCATGGATTTTAGCTGCTGTTGTTACGATTGGTGTGATGTTGTTGCTGCTGTTATTGGTGATATTGCTGCTACTACTTTGTATATTTAAAAAAAAATAGTTTTATGTGCTACGAATATTATTGATAATTTTATATTTAGACTTAAAGCTTATTCGCTGTATTTTCTATCTCTTTTCGTATAATTCTCAATCACAGCGATACATGATTTAAAATTGTAATCACAGAAAGGAAACTACTTTGAACATAACATGGCTTACATCTACTCATCTAATGAAAAAAAAAATATCTAACAAATCTGCACATTTAAGGTATCACATCTTTGGGTCGATGTATTTTTGCTCTTTACAAAGCTGCAATGCATAAAAAGCATAGATCATAAGTAGATTTTTAATATCCGTGTCGTGATCAGTTTTGGAGGTACATTAGGCGATAACTTTTTCGGTTATTTTCACTCAAAGCCTATTTGTCACTAGGCCCTACCTAAAACTAAATCTTACTCCTTCTAACTATTCCAGTGGCCTGACTTCTCTGAATCTAATTTACTTCTTCTACCATTGGTGCTTCTCGTTTTTATTTTTTACTAATTTTATCAATATTTATTACGCTAAAATTTCTAAAGAATTATCAGAAGCAGTCCATCGCTTAGATTTACAAGACCAAAAAAAATAAAAAAAAATAAAAACAAAAACACCCCCCCAAAAAAAAAAAACAAAAACAAAAAAAAAAACAACAAAAAACAAAAAAAAGCGACCACCCCAAAAAAAAAACAACCCAAAAACAACAAAAAAACAAACAAACAAACAAAAAAAAACAAAAACAAAAACCACTAAAAAAACAAAACAAAACAAAACCAGCAAAAACACACTAGTAGAGGATGGTATTGGCAGGTTTAAAACTCACATTTACTTACCTGCTTACAAACCCTAGAGCGAACAAAGAAACAATCTATTTCTATATTTTTATCAGTTCTACTCTTCCATATTTCAGCGATTAATACTGCAGTACAATCAAGCATTCCACATCCCCACATAGTTCCTGCATCCAGCCGTATCTCTTACGTTACACTGGCACCAACCGCGGTTATTCACCACTACACTTTGTTATTTTCGCCCCTTCTCTTGACTATGACTATAAGAGTTAAAAGCTTCTGCTCCTTGCTCCGTTGGTTTTCCTATTTCAGATATTTTGATTATCTAAGTTTCACGATGAAAATACCCACCAGATCCCAACGTCGACCAGCCCACCATGAAAGTCATCACCGCCCTCGTGATCCTCTGCTTTGTCAGCCAGGTCGCGCTGTCAAGTATCATTCCTCTTGATTTACCAAGTAAGACAAATCTCCTACGGCCATTGTGACAATATATATATATATATATATATATATATATATATATATATATATATATGTATTATTATGGTCTGGAAGATTTTTTTTTTCAATTTTGCCGCTCACACACCTGAGGAGATATTAATCAACGTAATTACGCCTTCCAACAACCTTAAGCCAACGTTTTTTTTTTTGCATGGGTTACGATGCATCGTAAAGTTCCTACGCACCTTTAATACCTACCCACGGTACCGAAAGACACACCTGTGATTGATCAAAGATATTTTAAAATACTTTCAGAAATCAGAATAAAATCATAAAAGAAGATCACAGGCTTATTATGTACCTACTCATTATATTTCATGTAGATTAAAACTCGAGATTTTAGAAAGAGAGTAGAATCTTCTATGTGTGACTGTAATCATATTAATTTTTTTTTTCGATACGTAAAGTAACGATAGTTAGAGCAGTATCTCTCTCGAGGTAAAGAAAAAAAAAATGTTTTACCTTTGTCAATGACGTAATTAGAAACTATTATTGAAGCTTAAATCCATGCTTTGATCTTTAGTTTTCAGGAAAGGTAAAATACTGAAGTCGATGCTTTATCCTAAATCTAAAGAAAATTTCCAGCCGACTTTAGTGATGATATCTTTACAAGTCTGATTCCCCGTCTTTCTCCAGAATGTCTAGGTTTTCCACTGAGTGATACGAAGTCATGTCAAGGAAAAATCAAGTTAACGTCCAGAAGCACTTCATCCGTCTACTGCTGTGAGGACAAGGCTCGCGGCCCCGGGGGAGGGGTGAGGCTCGCCCCTACTGGTTACACCATGGAGTGTTACTGTTACACACACGAAGAGGTAACATGAACATTACTGCTCACTCTCTCCTACTGGTTACATCATGGAGTGTTACTGTTACACACACGAAGAGGTAACATGAACATTACTGCTCACTCTCTCCTACTGGTTACATCATGGAGTGTTACTGTTACACACACGAAGAGGTAACATGAACACTACTCCTCACTCTCTCCTACTGGTTACATCATGGAGTGTTACTGTTACACACACGAAGAGGTAACATGAACATTACTCCTCACTCTCTCCTACTGGTTACACCATGGAGTGTTACTGTTACACACACGAAGAGGTAACATGAACATTACTCCTCACTCTCTCCTACTGGTTACACCATGGAGTGTTACTGTTACACACACGAAGAGGTAACATGAACATTACTCCTCACTCTCTCCTACTGGTTACATCATGGAGTGTTCCTGTTACACACACGAAGAGGTAACATGAACATTACTGCTCACTCTCTCCTACTGGTTACACCATGGAGTGTTACTGTTACACACACGAAGAGGTAACATGAACATTACTGCTCACTCTCTCCTACTGGTTACATCATGGAGTGTTACTGTTACACACACGAAGAGGTAACATGAACACTACTCCTCACTCTCTCCTACTGGTTACATCATGGAGTGTTACTGTTACACACACGAAGAGGTAACATGAACATTACTCCTCACTCTCTCCTACTGGTTACATCATGGAGTGTTACTGTTACACCCATGAAGAGGTAACATGAACATTACTCCTCACTATCTCCTACTGGTTACATCATGGAGTGTTACTGTTACACACACAAAGAGGTAACATGAACATTACTCCTCACTCTCTCCTACTGGTTACATCATGGAGTGAACTGTTACACACATGAACAAGGGTTGAACGTTTTGGTTCCTTTTTAAACAAAATCAGAATTATGGAAATCAGCTGATTCCATACTTTCCCTATCTTTCAGATTTTTTTTAAACGCCTATTCAAAGAGGCTATGAATTCTCAAAAACAAAAGAGCTTAAACGGGAATGATACCTGTGCGTGTATTTACAGCTACGGTACATGAAAAAGAAAAAAAAAATAAGGACCTATGAACAATTTTTATAAATTCCTTAACTATTCTTATTGCCAAATGAATGGACTGAGGGACATTGCAGTAAATTGATAAATGCAGGCAGTTACAATTATAATTATCAGCAATGTTCGGGACCAAACACTAGACCTGTGTATCTCTCTTTAGACGAGCCAATGACTACGCGACGCTGTAACTCCTATTCATTAATGCTTAAAAATGATTACAACTTTTTCTTAGAATAGCATAAATTTGAATTTGCAATGGGCAACATTAAGATAAATTAAAAACAAAGTTCATATCTTTGAGGTGTTTTTTTTTTTCCGAAACTTCTTACACTTTCTCTCATTCTACTTCTTTTCTTTTCTTTTTTCCTTTTAATTGCTTTCACCGTACAAACGGCATATGTGTGTGTGTGTGTGTGTCTGTGTGTGTGTATATATAAAGAAATATAAGTTTTAATTTTGATTTGCTTATCATCTCTTTCATCCAGTACTGCCTCAAGTTCTGGTGTCCCTCCACTGGCCAGTGAGGCGGTGTGTAGAGCAAAACCAGGGATGCGCGCAGCCATCGTGTGGAGTTCATGGCGGTTGCTCACGTCTTTCAGAAGAGGTTTTCAAATAAAGCGACTCTACTCTCAAGTCTACTGTTCTAGAGTTTCAAAACGAGTTATGTAGAAAAAGGTCATAAGAATTTTAAAAAGATATTTCTGACACGTGTTAAGTAGGGCTGAAATAAAACAAAACTTAAGCGAAACAAAAACCAAAAAAAAAAAAAAAAAAATGAACACCCCAAAAAAACAAAACAAAAAAAACGAACCCCAAAACAAAAAAAACGAACCTCAAAACAAACTTAAAACCCAAGAACAAACAAATAAACGAAACAAAACAACAAAACAAACAAAAACTAACCAATCGGTTTAGTAAGAAGTTCTTCCTGTGAAATCTGTAAGAACTGTGCTTAAGGATTGTTTATTTAAACATCTCCTGTTATTGTAGTACTTGTTGTGAATATTGTCGTCATCTTCATCAACATTATCCTCATTCTTTACATCATCATTTTTGTTGTTGCTGCGTGATTGTTGTTCTTTAAGTTGCTGTTGTTGTTGTTTTTGTTGTTGCTGTTGCTGTTGTTCTTGTTGTTCTTGATCTTGTTCTTGTTCTTGCTCTTCTTCTCCTTCTTCTCCTTTGTCTCCTCCTCCTCCTCCTTCTCCTTCTCCTCCTCCTCCTTCTCCTCCTTCTCCTTCTTCTTCTTCTTCTTCTTCTTCTTCTTCTTCTTCTTCTTCTTCTTCTTCTTCTTCTTCTTCTTCTTCTTCTTCTTCTTCTTCTTCTTCTTCTTCTTCTTCTTCTTCTTCTTCTTCTTCTTCTTCTTCTTCTTCTTCTTCTTCTTCTTCTTCTTCTTCTTCTTCTTCTTCTTCTTCTTCTTCTTCTTCTGTTATTATTAATATAACACTACAATCACTTTTAAAATTCTGAGTGTTATAATCACAGTTAATATTGATAATATCTATTCAAGGACTAACGTTATCATAATTATCTGAAATTTAATCGTTATACAAAGAAATAAACAGGGTTCATCTTTACTGGGGTTAATCTGATAGTGTTAGAAATGATGAAAAATTGGGTAAATTGTGAAATACGAATGGGTAGGTTCAAGGTCCAGCTGCTAGATTACTTTCATCATGGATGCCTCGTTTCAACATCTTACGTCACGTTGGTTCAGTGGATAGTGACCAAAAAAAAATTAAATTGATCACATAGACTGCAGACCGAACAGGATAGAGATGAAATTCGTGAGAATAATTGATATTTACCCGCACTGTGTCCTTTGCTTATTTTTTTTATTGAAATTCATTAACCATCTCTGATGATATTTCAGTCATTTGAAGCATAAAAAAATTTAATATCACGCTGATTTCCTGGGGGTGAAATATAAAACTGGATTTAATTTTTACCAGGACATAATGCGCTGATACTGATCATTGACCGATTCACTCTTGAGAGCAGAGTCAAGAATAATCTTGAAAGGATTTTTTTTTATATTAAAAGTCGATTTAGGTAGCTCTATTATGATATAGCGACTCTTTATTCTATCTTAATGACGATATATTAAAAGGGGAATCTGCACTGAAAAATAAAATAAAAACTGACATTATAGGCCTTGAACCGTTGGTACTCAATACAAATCTGTCAATATTGTCGAGATGAAAGATGATGAGATTAGGAAAAAATACTTATTTACACTCTTAGCCAGCCGGTAGTCAAAGATTGACTCTCAGTGAAATTGAATGTCTTTCACATATTAATTTTTTCATAATCGTTTATGAAGAATTAGTTCTACAGGCATTGCATTGCCGTATGTGGCAGAGAACTTTGAGTGCAGGGACATCAGAATCTAAAATTGTAAAAATTTCATTACAGGTTACTGCTGTGTGTAGCGCGGTGTAATGAGGACGTGATATAGCTGAGTGGGGAATGTGAGCGACTAATAATAGAGACCAGTTGAACTCCAGTTCCGACTGGGCCAGTGTCGGGGGATCGATCAGATATAATATAACTATTGCTATCCATGGCTTAACTTGGGCGGTGGGTCGTCGATAGGGCGCTTGCCTACCAATCCAGAAGTCCCGAGTTCGAATCACAGATCGGCCAAAATGTTTATCTTATGTCCACCTAGCACTAATTAGGAAGCTGGGCTAGGAAAGCTTTAGGTCTAATAATAAATATCTAAACAATCCCTTCATGATAAAAACATTTCAATAGGTACGCTTTAGGTCTAATAATAAATATTTAAAAAAACCCTTCATGATAAAAACATTGCTAGGAAAGCAATGGCGAACTATCTAACAATGTCGCATCCCTACGCTCGGATCGAGGTCGGGACTCATTTTACTTTTTTTTTAAATCCATGGCTGAACTGAATGCACCGAAGGAGAGCCGGTGGCTGTGGGATTAGAGCGTCCGCCTCGATATTCGCACGACTTTCTTTTCGGATTCGAGTCTCACATTGCCGGTACGTGAATTCACGACCTCATCTCTTCGGTTCCGCTCAGCTGACCGAGTACGTGAATTCTCGACCT